>JAMZAV010010972.1:0-22508 GCA_024449915.1 Sweltsa coloradensis | reverse complement strand
TAGGGATTAGTAAACAAAAGAATGTTGTTGGGGTGATTGTTTTTCATGTGTGTAAAAGATCATCTTGCTTGACATTGCTTTACTTTTAAGTGTTTAATAAATAGTGTTACAACTACTTATATCATTTTATTCCCCTGGTTAATTATTAGCAACATTCATTTTTTTATATTTGATTCATTCATTAAATGCATATAATATCATTCAATTTGTTACCAAAATTCTTGTGTTTAATGCATTGTTGTTGTAATGCTACTATTTCAATTTAAAAAATTTTTCAAATATTTACGAAAATGTAATTTATTGTTGTTTCTGCATCTATGTCATTAGATTTATTTAGTTGTCCTCCTTTGTAAATCAGTTTTTATAACTGAATAGGATAGACGTTAAATAAATAAATAAATACATAAATAAAATAAAATTGCATACGTGTATATACTAGGATTTGGGTTTGTGTTTTCTTGAAGATGTTTTCAATCATTTTTTTGACTAATGGCCAGTACATTCGATCGAGGCCACAGCCGCCTAATTCTATTAGAATGAATTAAACGAAATCAAACTTTTAACCACCGATTTATCGCTAAATCGATTCTTCATTGAAAAGATCATATCGATTCCGTGAATCGATTCTTTGTTCCAAGACGCCCAGCTCTAGGGTAAAAAAGGTGGTGGTGGGTTAAACAAGGTGCGGGGCGGCGAGGTCATATCGATGCTGTGCGTAAAGAGCATTGAAAATTCCAAAATCGTGATGATGACGATAGCACATGAACTGTGAGAGGTGTAATTCATAGGTTGTGAGTGATATTTATATATGTGTACTGAGGTTTATCGTGACGATACTTGAGTGTCGCAGATATTGCCTTATCCATGGATTTATTGTTATTGTTATTGTGCAGACTGGTGCCTCACACCTAACCTAACCCCTCAAAAAGTATAGTTCTTACCATTACATACCGGAAGCATCCAATCAATTGTCAATATAACATAATGGAGCAGCGAATGGAATGCCAGAAAGACATGGGTGTTACTACTGTTCAAATATATTGTTTAAACTTCATGTGGACAAAATTACGTCCAAAGCCATGTCAATGTTGGGTGTATATATATGCCCCAAGCACAAAGTATCCGCCAACCTCTACACAACAAATTTATCGAAAACTTATCGAGGTGAAAGATAAACAACGCATATACGCAGCTATCAATGAACAAAAGAGGTAAAATAAGAATCTATTCAACGCGGGATGAAAATAAATCATTGTGACGTTACAGTCCTACCCCTTGTATTTTTTTATTTTGTTGCTTTTAAATCTGTCTAATATATCTCATATCATGTGGAACTTTCAATATTTTCGGGACATTAAATCATATTTTTCTAACAAGTGTTCAAGTCAGTGTGAATCTGCATCTAAGCATGCAAAGGCCAACCCTAGGGTTGAAAGTGTGGAATGTGAAGCTGTGGAGCTGAGGCTCATGTTTTTGGTTTCGGGTTTACCGGAGTGGCCTAAAAGTGACGTCACCCCATGTTAAATTCGGAACGTGCTGGAAAAGTGCATAGGCTTCATCTTTCGACGGCGACGAGCAAGGGTTGAGGAATGCGGCAAGCGTAAATGGCAACGTCGGTGGGAAACTCCAACGAAAATGTGAATTTTGTTGAGTTTGCAGTCGGCGAATGGCAAGCCTAGGATGACCCGCGGAGTTTTGAACCCGGAAGACTGGCCAATGGCAGTGTCAGTAGCGACACACGTGACCGGACGGCGAGGGCAATCTGAAGCCCCGATCGAGCGCGCGGCGGCAAGAAGCATCCACCTCTACCACTGTGGGTCACGCTTTGGAACCGGACGGTTGAGTCCGAGGTGCACGTGTCGTGCCAGCGTTGGAACCCACCCTGCGAGAGCCATGATGGTCGTTGAGCCTCCGCATATTACGGAGTGGCCGACTAGGCTAAGGGAGTTGGTCTTGTTTTGACGTTGTTTTGTTATTTTGAAACTTATTCTGAAGAATACGGCGCGTTTTGGTGACCCCTATGTAAATGGTAACCGCTAACAGTACGTCTGATAATGACGACCCGGCGAGTGCACGGTAAATTCTAAACTACTACAGAGTTGCGGGGAGCATGAGCTCATTTCAAGTATACAGTTCCTGTCTTCGGACTGGCTTTGCGGTGTCGAGATAGGGTGCACGTGTTGGTGCCAATAAAATACAAGACCACGTGGTTAACCAGTACCACGATGCTAGAGCAAGTAGCATCTCTCCCTCTACGAGAACATCTGGGGCGGTGGTAAGCAAATCTAAGCATTCTGGAGGAGTAGCCGAGAGGTACGCAGTAGGGCACCAAGGTCCGCGTCCGCCACTGGACGCCTTCTCCGTAGGCAACCCGCGCGTCGGAACGCGTCGCCATTTGCAGCCACATCATTTCCCCCCCCCCCTCTTCGATCAAGACCAAGGAACAGGATGGACTTTGGAATAAGATAGGAAGGATAGGGTTGAGTAGAGCGCTGGCTTTCATTTTCTTGTATTACCCTGTATCACATGTATGTATTTTTGTTTGCCTAAACTCGGATCCGATTGCTAAATGCTAACTTCAATTGAAACCATAACTTCCTTGCTGTAATTTAACTTCTTGTTTGAATCAGTAAAATCCACTAAAAGCACACAGCTTTTCACTTAGTAGTACATGTTTGCCCCCTGCTTTCCCCAACTCACGGCGTAGTTTTTGCAAGGACCTTCAGTCCACCCCACGCCGCCTCACGGGTGGTTGACCTAGTTTAAGCAGGAGCGCCCGAGGCCCGGAACGAGCGTGGAGCGGACCAGCAACGGCGTGGCTCACCACTAGCACGCCTGGTAAGACGAGTTCGCTACCCCCTTTGGGTCATGTACTAGACGGTGCTGAGCTGCACTGTCAGTACACTCTGGCGAGTTTGTTGTTTTTGTGTTTCGTGTCTGTGTTTTTTTTGGTTTGCGGTTCTCACATTTTAGTCTGCGTTTAGTCTTGTCTCTCCGCGAGCTAGTAGCAGGGCAGGTTTGCGAGGCAGTTATAGGGCTAGGAAGGGTGACCTTTACCCACACCACCCCCCGACCTAAGTGAATCACACTCTGGCGCTGGTCGGGTTTTTCGGGCAAGGTGGTGTTGGAAAGGGTTGCGACGTGACTTCACCGGCTGTATTTTAGGATTAGACTGTTCTAACGAGTAGGACGAGGCAGGAGCGGCGATCGAGACGAGAGGGCCCGAGAGCTACCGCGCACCAGCCAGGCGCACCACGAGAGAGGAGAGCAAGGCGCCACATCTCGACGCGTGCAAGCTCAGGCTATACTACGGGAAACGGCAAGCGGCGGACTGCCATCTCATGATGCTGGGACGGGAAACCGCTAGCGGTCGGCCTGGAACACACCCAGTGCCCGACGACAACGACTATCCCGCTTAGTGTGACCACGGTCTTCGCCGATCATAGGAAGGAGCTGTTGGCGGAAGACGATGAGGAAACGGAGAATAGAAGAAGCTCTTTCCCACCATGCGTAGAGTGCGCAGTCGGGGTAAATGGTACGGTGATTACCGCCCTTCTCGATACGGGGAGCGAAGTTACATGTATGTCCGAGGTGCTCTTCGAGGAGCTGCGTGCTAAGAACCGAAGTTACTTATCCTGCCGGTAGTAGGGGTGACCATCGTGGGCGCCACGAGTAAGCGCAGCAAGCGTGTCACTTAGCAGGTGTACCTGGTGGTGCGGGGCGGCGAGGTCATATCGATGCTGTGCGTAAAGAGCATTGAAAATTCCAAAATCGTGATGATGACGATAGCACATGAACTGTGAGAGGTGTAATTCATAGGTTGTGAGTGATATTTATATATGTGTACTGAGGTTTATCGTGACGATACTTGAGTGTCGCAGATATTGCCTTATCCATGGATTTATTGTTATTGTTATTGTGCAGACTGGTGCCTCACACCTAACCTAACCCCTCAAAAAGTATAGTTCTTACCATTACATACCGGAAGCATCCAATCAATTGTCAATATAACATAATGGAGCAGCGAATGGAATGCCAAAAAAGACATGGGTGTTACTCCTGTTCAAATCTCTTGTTTAAACTTCATGTCGACAATATTACGTCCAAAGCCATGTCAATGTTTGGTGTATATATATGCCCCAATCACAAAAGTATCCGCCAATCTCTACACAACAAATTTATCGAAAACTTATCGAGGTTAAAGATAAACAACGCATATACGCAGCTATCAATGAACAAAAGAGGTAAAATAAGAATCTATTCAACGCGGGATGAAAATTAATATCATATAAAAAAGTTTGCAGAGTATTTTTAAAGATATCCATAATGTTTATGGTGGCCGTTTAGACGGTCGTAAAAAGGTAAGAATACAGGGACAACTTTTTTAGACAAAATATCTATAGTCATCCACCAAAGAATAAAACCTTTGAGGATAAAGTTAGTTAAGTCAAAGAATGTATAAATAAATTTCCATCTTATGAATCACATATTCAAGGAAAAAGAATCCTAACGGACCGTTTCTCAGTCCCGACTTGAACATTAGTATAAATACATTGATTGGGTATTGCTTTACGTCTAATATTTATGCAACTTGGCAAATCGGGACGATGGGGGGGACGTAAGGGATGCCGCTGGGGGACAAGGGGTGGACAGGTCTTTGCTAGTCAGAACCAGCCACAAGCGTATAGGGAGGGCAGGGGTTCCCCCACGTCGTGGTCGTCTCCGTCTGTGCATCATCC
Organism: Sweltsa coloradensis; assembly: GCA_024449915.1. NCBI lineage: Eukaryota > Metazoa > Arthropoda > Insecta > Plecoptera > Chloroperlidae > Sweltsa > Sweltsa coloradensis. Next base: position 17,769 of record JAMZAV010010972.1, on the reverse strand, counting down.
GTCCATGTTGTCATTGTCGTCGCCGTCAGGGAGTAGTCAAAGGGAAGGGGAAAGTTCCCCGACGCGACTTAGAGCTTGCCAACAGTTTCAGGGAGAAAAACGCCCCTAATCATGGGCCATACCACGAGATGGTTACGAGTACAACCTGCACAAAGAAAATGAAAGGGAAACCGTCACTTTACACACATTCAGAGATGTTTTTAATAGGGCTAGGCTAATCGAGACGAAGGGAGGGACGGAAGGGATGACGCGGGGGGGGACAAGGGGTGGACAGGCCTGTGCTGGTCAGAACCAGCCACAAGCATATGGGGAGGGCAGGGGTTTCCCCATGTCTTGGTCGTTAGTTAGTGAGTTAGTTAGTTAGTTGGGGTTTTAGGGCAAAAAACCAGTAAATTTATCAGTGCCCATCAAATTTTCTGATTGCTAAATATATATGAATTTCAAATTGAATTTCAAAGGTTTACTTTACGTAAGAAATTAATAACATTATCGCTTGTCGTGGAGTTGTCTGATAAAATTTCTTTGAGGGAAGGTTTTAATTTAAAATCTTTTCTATCACTACTATATTTTGTACAGGTTTCTAAAACGTGTTTTATAGTTAAAAATTCGCCACACTCATCACAAATGTTTGGATCTTCACCTTTTAGAAGATTTCCGTGAGTGAGGTATGTGTGTCCGATTCTTAAAGGAGCCAGAGCATCTTCTTTACGGCGAGAGGAGCGACGTAAAGAGATCCAGGCTGCCGTGCTATTCTTGATTTGGCGCAATTAATTGTTTTCTATCTTGTTCCAGGAATATTGCCATTGCTCTTAAAGCTTTTGTTTACAAAATGCTTTAAATCTAAGGAATGATTAGCTGACAGTCTATGCTGTCCTTTTCGCATGCTGAGCTCTGTCTGTGTCATCATCCGTCCGTGTTGTCATTGTCGTCGCGTCGGGGAGGTATTTAAAGGGAAGGGGAAATTTCCCCAACGACGACGCAGAGCTCGCCATTAGTTTCAGGGAGAAGAACTCCCTAGTCACTGGCGGAGCCACGAGAAGGTTGCGAGTTGGAATTTCATGGCCCTAGAATCATAATAAACTGCGAGAGCATTTGAAAACTATTTACGTGAGCCGATGTGTAAAGAAACACTAGTCGCGAATCGCGATTAATAGTGGCTGAGCCGAAAGAGATCATGATGCATTCAGTTTTTTGTCTTATTGATTTATTAAGTCAGATCAGAACCAGTCAGATTCAGAAGTCAGATTTTGAATAAGTGACATGTGAGTGACAGTATAGAGTTAAATACAATAATCAGTGATACCCCATCTAATCTGTGATTGATTGATTGGATATTGCTTAAGTCACACAATAGAATCTGATGCAGCATACACTACCACAGAATGATTTGTGTTGGCTGACACTATGTCGACCCCATCTCAGGAAGAAACATTTCGCGAGTGACACGTCACCGTCATCACATCATCACAGGAGGCAGCCTATGCCATCCTACGCATACGCGCTCGACGACCCTCGCAGGAACCAGGATTGAGTACTACACAAAAATAAGTATCAATAATTAAGTACAGATCCAGTGCCCAGAGCACGGTTAGGGATGGATCAAAGGGAGTATTATGGGCTACGTCTCGGTGATTCCCTTCCATCACTCAAACCCAATTCATAAGTTTTTTTTATTATTATTTTTATTTTATTATTATTTTATTATTATTATTATTATTATTATTATTATTATTATTATTATATGTCCACCACCAGAGTGTCACCACTAGAGCCTAATAGAGTACTGTTGGATCCCCAGGATGAGAATAACTAAAAGAAGCTGATACCAAAATATCATTCCCGCTGGTGGAACGGGGAGAGCACCAGCGGAATCGAACAACTAAATGTCCCCTCGCTTGTTCTGCGACGGGAGGCCTCATAAGCCATAGGTCGACATTAAGCGCCTGACGAGTGTCGTACGACTCCGTACCTTTGTCCGCTCTCGATGAGCGACGAGTCGTCATCATCAGACTCCGCTGTTGAGCTAACCGCATCCAGTAGAAGCGGTAACTGAGGGACGGAGCTCGGAGGAGAGAGTAAAACGCCTTGAAAAGACTTTGCCTGCGCGACTCTCTGAACTCACAGGAACAACATGTCTGCTACGATAAAGAGACCGATCGTAAGCTCTCGTGGTGAGGGCTTCACCGCGTTCGTGAAGCTTAATCACAATCTGCAGAGGTCAAGAATACCTGAAAGCCATCGGACTTAGGTAGAGGTGTAGAGGTGTTGAAACTAGTTGAAAACTATCACTTTGTCTACTCCCACACAAGAATCCATGTCTATCGAAATAGAAATTCCTCCCACCGGTGGAATGGGGAGAGCACTGGTGGGATGAACAACTAAATGTCCCCCTACCATAACGTCTGGCGGCAGATCGAATTGCTATGATCTGTCAAACCTTTGACCCTCAGTTCGCAATTGCAGTTCTGGGGGCAAAGAGGCGAACTAACATCCCCTCTAGCTGGTGACCACAAGGCTAGCGCCCCATCTAACAAAAGATAAAACTATAAAACGTAAATACAACTGGAAGTCTGAAGTGATGCCTCGTCCAATGTTCAGTATGCAATGTGGGTGGCCAAGATGTTGGTAAAGATGGCTGCGAAGTGACCAATGAAGGACCACTGGTTCATCTTTAATTGCCAATGATGTGTAAACTATTATGTTGAACATAAGGATGGCTGCAAAGCTCTATCGGTTCACCTGAGGTATTCCATTGGAAGGATGGTCTATTGGCTTACCCGAGGCTGGGCCCCTCGGAAAGCCAAACTGACAAAAAAAGAACAAGTCAAATCTCTATGGGCGAACCCGAGGATAGGCCCCTCGGGACGCCAACTGAACAAATATAATGCAAGAAACACGAACAGCATAATGCCCCTCCAGCTGGTAACCACAAGGCTGACGTGGAGAGCCCCGCTGGGGGCACGGCGGGGCGCAGAAGGACCGCTCATCTAGCATAAAGATAAAAATACAAAAGATAAACAACGTATAACATATGACTGGGAGTCTGCAGGGATGCTTCTCTCAAGCCAATGTTTGCAAGCAACGAGGGTGGCCGAAATTGTTAGGAAACAAAGATAGTTGCATTGTGGCCAGATGAGGGTCTATTTGGTTCCTCTTTAATCGCCGAGGGTGCACAAACCTGTCAGGCACAAGGATGGCTGCGAGGCTCAATTGGTTCACCTATGGAATTGCACTGCAGAGACTGACCAAGATAATTCGCCTATTGCCCACTTTTGCAACGAAGATAGCCTCTCCATGGGCGTACCCGAGGCTAGGCCCTCGGGATGCCCAACCGAACATAACATGCAATATAAATGAACAAACAACGCCCCTCCAGCTGGTAACCACAAGGCTGGCGGGGAGAGCCTTACCAGCAACCATAGCCCGGTGAGGCGCAGAAGGACCGCTCATCTACCATAAAGATAAAAAATACCATCAACCCTCGTAAGGTGGTACCATGGCCTTGAACTTGCAAAGGTACAAGAAAAACTACCAAGCAAATGTCTGCTCTTAAAACTTCTTGAGGATCGTGGAAGCCTCTAACTATGAGGTTGCAAAAGGCCCCGGATGGGGTAGGGGAACGGCTCTCCATACGAAAGTAGTGAGAGAGGCTCGACTGGATGGTCGATTTCAATATCTTCCATCCTCTGACTGAGGATTGGTGACAGGTGCTGACATAACAACAAATGTACCCGGGGACTGGACCCCCCGGGACATTAACGTCTGAACAAAGAGAAGTTTTACGTAAAAAATATCCAGATACGGATATGTGGAGTTTGTAACGTCCGCCTAGAATGGAACAAAAAGGATAATCTCGACAAGCATATAGAAGAAGCTCACCATAAAAAAATTAAGAGAAATTAGCTCCACAACCAACAACGATTTGTGAGCACTAAACATTCAAATAATAGTAAAGAGCGCGCCACTATGTCAGAGTGCAGAAGGCAGTGGCTGGACGATAACAACAGTAGAGAGCAGTGCATGATGAGTGTGTGATAAGAGCGTCTTGAGCGAGAAGTTGTAATCTGAGCGTTGTGCATTTAATAAATTAGTTTAATTAATACAGAAAACCGTGAGTACATGTCAACCTGATATACTGTCATCCTGAGCGTGAGTATAGAGGAGATAACATTTCAGAAGTGGGATTGGGACGAAAATTACTTGGATTAATTAAAAGTTTGACTTGTGTGTACGTACCTCGTGTGTGTTGGCGCAAGTTGTGCTTAGCCTGTCTTTTAATCGCTGTAATTACTGTAAATTCAATTATTCTTTAAAACTTTAACAGTCAAACTCTTACAGTGCGTATTCCGAACATTTTAAAGAACTTTTCAATGTATTATCAGTCCTGTGCGATTTACTATGGATTTATGAACTCTTGAAATGCGTCAGTGAATTTAATTTACTCATATAACAAAGCAAGCTCCGCCATTATCCTGTGTTGAAGGAGAGACGTAGCCACGAACTTGAGAATGCGACGCATTTGAGAAGAGAGGTAGGGAAAGGACAGAGATCAAGACAGGAACACTCTGGACCGTCCGGGACCTTACGCAATACTGCGCGCGCGTGACGTCAGCCGACGAATACGTCACGAGCGTCAAGGCAAACGCGGTTCCAAACTAATAAGATAAACAATGGAGCGCTTTGTTATATGACGCGCGGAGAGAGATAATTAAAATGCAGTTAAATCAAGTACAACCCGTGTGCAAGTCGATATGTCACAGTAAAGGGCAACATAAACCCAGGTAGCAAAAAATATAAAACCCCAGTTCAGCCCCAAATTTTTATATCCGTTCAAAATTTAAGACCAACAGTTGAGATTGATGTTAGAGCGTTTGATTGGATATTGCTTAACGTCTCAATTATGCAATTTTAACTAATTGAAGTAAAGTACAGGCTGTTCATCGTGAACCCTAAAAAAAACGGCAAAAAATAGTGGGAAAAGGTTTCACTTTGGAAAAAATTTTTTTCAAAAGGGTCAAAGAAAGGGGATACAGAAGGGAGCCACGAAAAATGTCCCTTAGGTTTCAAAAGGCGGCCATAAAGAATGGGCCCTTTTTATTTACTTTTTTGGGAGTGAAAAAAAGACGGTAAATAACGTTAGGAAGTTGCACAAGGCAAAAAATATTCTTAAGGTTTTAAAAAAATGGTATACAATGGGGGAGCCATAAAAAAATTACCCTACGTTTAAAAAAGGGCCCCCATGTTTTGAAAAAAATGTTTTATTTTACTTTTTGGAATATAAACATATAAAAAATAATGAAAAAAAGGTGCCTTTTAGCACTAGGCTCTTCTTAAGATTAAAAAAAAAAAGTTTTGTACAGAGGGGAGCCAAAACAATATCATTACAATTCAAAATGGCGGCCATGAATGAAAGGGTTAAACTATTTTCGATTTTTTAAGTAAAAAGGCGGAAAATAATGAAAAGGTGCCCATTGGAAAACTTTTCTTGAGATGTCAAAGAAGGTTTACAGAGGGGGAGCCAAGTAAAATACCCCTTACGATCCAAAAGGGGCCGCCCCCGAATTAAAATTGCGTAATTTAGTCTAAAATTTTTGAATTTTTTAACAGAGGGCAAAAATGATGGGAAAGGTGCCCTTGGAAAAAAAATACTTCAAGTTTTGTGTATGGTTACAGTGGGGGAGCCAAGAAAAATTTCTTAACGTTAAAAATGGTCGCCATGATAAAAAATGTGATTGTTTCCTATTCGAATGTGAAAACGGAAATGAAAAAAAGGGGCCACTTGGCAAAACATTTTCAAATGTGTATATGGTTTACAGGGGGGAGCCAAGAAAAAATCCCTTAAATTCAAATGGCCGTCATGATTAAAAATGTAATTGTTTCCATATTTCTTTGATAACTTTAATAAAATATAAAAAAAAACAAAATTTGTAGTTTTCTAATAACGTAAAATTTGAGCACCTCTTCCTTTTACTTTTTTTTAATTTTTAATTGCGGGTTCACCCTAGGAAAACTGAAATATAGAAAAAAAAATATTATATATATATATATTATATTTAAAAATTATATAAAGTGCTGAACAAGCTGAAACGGATAATAACCACCCCCTAAATTTAAGAGTTTTTATATAAAAATTCTATTTTTAAACTTTTTTTTTAAAAAGTCTATAAAACTTCAAGATGGGTTTTTCCTGGGGGTTTACGGGGCAGTTCAGTCGGCAGTTGGAAATAACAATGCCGGGGAAAGCCCGCAAAGGGGGCATCTTTGCATGAGCATCGAGTGAGCCCCCTTTCTATCAGGCACTTGAAAAGCTTCTGCAGCAGCCCCATATCCCCCGGCAGTTGTCCATTTTGGATCCCAAACTCCCCATTAAAGAACCATCCCCATTCTTTGGGTGATGAAAAAATTGGCGTAAAAGTATTACATTCCCCAAAAGATGTCCCCCTTTGTTTAGCAGCACGTAAATGGAAGCTGCAGTGCGTCTTGAGTGGGAGGAAGGCTGTCAACACTTTTGTCCTTCGATGTGAAAAGGTTTTTCCTTGCTTCTTTGGGGATTTTTCCCTACATCCGTGTGTGCGTCGTACAAAAGAACAACAAAAGTTCAAAGGGACGTCTTGAGTGGTTTTGGAAACGTTCTGAAAACGGACAGGAAATTTAAATAAAAAAGGGTTGTGAAAATTTTAATGAAAGTTTTTCCTATTCCAAGCATTTTTTTTGCCCTTTTGGGAGAAGGAGGTCGGTGACCCATAAAGTGACAATGTGGGCCATCAGCCTCTTCAAGAGAATCACTGAAATACCAGCAAGGCGGCCCCACTTTTTGAGATGATACGATAAAGGAAACCACGGTTGGTCAGGGGACTTCAGAAAAAATCAAACTGTGTACCACCGTGATTTTCGAGAATGGAATACAAATATTGCTTTTTTTTGGGATTGTGAAGAAAGTGTTCCCTTTTCCAAGTAATGGTGAAGTAACAAGAAAAAAAAAAGTACAAAAAGAATGAAATTTTGTCCGTTGCAGAACGTTTTCCCAAAAACCATCAAGACGTCTTAGAACTTAGGGTTTTTCTTTGTACGACGCACAAAGGTGTAGGGAAAAATCAAGAAGCAAGAAAATCCTTTTTTACATCGAAAAAAAAAGTGTTGACGTCTTCCTCCTATTTAAGCCCTCCAGCCCTTTACATTCAGTTTTATGCTTATCAAGAAGGACATCTTTGGGAGTGCTGATACTTTTACGCCAATTCTTATCACCTAAAGAATGGGGAGGTTCTTAAAGGGGGAGTTTGGCATCCAAAATTGCTAGAGCCGGAGATATGGGACTGCTGCAGAGACTTGTCAAGTGCTCGGTAAGAAAGGATGCACCACGATGTATGAAAGATGCCGGCTTTTCCCTGTGCATTGTTTGTTCCCAATGCCGACTAACTGTGCAAAACCAGGTAAACCCAGTGCTAGAAATTAAAAGACTTTTTTTAAAAATTAAGGGTAAATATTAAATCTCTTTTATTTTGGATGGTTATTGATTCGTTACACTATTTCAGCATTTATATATTATTTTCTCATAATTTAGTATTTCCGAGGATGAAGACATATTATTTAAACAACCCAATTAAAATGTAACAAAGAAGTAAGGAAAAAATGCTCAAATGTCCACTCATTTGAAAAACAACGTAGGGCCCCACTGTTTTGTTTTCTATAAAAAGTAGTTAAATTAAATTTAAATTATATAGGAATTAGGAAAAATATCATTTTTCAATCTGGCGGCCCTTTTGAATTGTAAGGGTATTTTTCTTGGCTCCCCCCCTGAACCATAACAAATCTTGAAAAAATTTTGGCCAAGGGCCACTTTTTACATTTGCCCTTTTTTCATTCAAATAGGGAAAAAAAAAACAATTTAAAAAACATGGCGCATTTTTGAATCGTAAGTGAAATTTTTTTTTGGCTCCCCCACTATAAACCATACACAACATCTTTAGAGTAATTTTGCCCAAAGGGGACCTTTTTATCATTATTTACCCTCGTTAACTTCGAAATGGGATACTAGTTAATAAAGGACGCAATTGTAATTTGTGGCGGCCATTTTGGGGAAGGGCTTTTTCTTTGGGTCCCCCTCTGTAAACCCCTTATTTTCATCTAAAAAAAAAAAGTTTTGCCAATGGACACCTTCCTATCATTATTTGCCGTCTTTTACATTAAAAATCAGAAGATAATTTTAACACCCTTCATTCTGGCCGCCATTTTGAATTGTAAAAGGTATTGTTCTTTGGTCCCCCACTGTAAACTTTTTCTATAATCTTAAAAGAGCCTAGTGCTAAGGGCACCTTTTATCATTTTTTTTTCAGTATTTTTTATTCCAAAAATTAAAAAATACATATTTTTCAAACATGGCGGCCCTTTTGAACGTAAGGGCTTTTTTTTGGCTCTCCCACTTAAAAACCCTTTTTAACATCTTAAGAATATTTTTTTTCCATGTAGCACTTTCTAACATTATTTTCCCTCTTTTTACACTCAAAATAGGGAAATAATAGGCCTATTCATTTATGGCCGCCATTTTTTAAACCTAAGGGGAATTTTCGTGGCTCCCCTTCTGTATCGTTTTCTTTGACCTTATGAACATTTTTTCCAAGTGAAACCTTCCTACTATTTTTTTGCCGTTTTTTTTTGTGAACAAACCCCAGACAAAGGGATGATGTTTGAGCGAAAACAACAAGTGATACGGATTCGGAGTGAGATGACCCCTCGGGCAACTACAGAAATACCCCAAAACCCCAGTCATTAAATTATGCCGATTTTCGAAAAAATTTAGAGATTTTTATGGGAAAACAGACCAATCAATTGGGTCGAGTGTCTTTACGGATTAATTCAACAGCAGTAAATTCAAAATGGGCCCGTGGTTTTTTGTTAGAAACACCAGAAGTCATCTAAAAGGAGTAGGGGACATTTGGTTTCCCGCTCGACTGGATAAATTTTACACATGGAACCAATTTCATTGATTGGATATTGCTAAACGTCTCATCAATTTGAATTACAATTTAAAATAACATTTGTGTCAGGCGTACGCAAAAATTAAACCGTGTGAGGACTTAAAACTAGACTTTCCCAATACTAAAAAGCAAGTGTTGATTGGACTATGGTCACGAGATTTGTGTAACAATTTATCTTCGAAAGTTCACGATTCCGACGACCTTCTTCGAGATTTGCGAGAGTTAAAAGAAATTAACCGAGAGAGAAATGATCGTATTTTTAATCGCAGATCAACACAAAAAACAAGCACACCACAAAGATAAGTAAAGCGAGCGTTTCCATTTGACTCTGCCGGAAAAAATAGTCACTCAATCCCGACCTCAACGGAATTTGCATAAACCAAGTTATCTGAAGGATTACGTATGATTATTATAATTTTAATTCATATTCATTGATTGGATATTGCTTAACGTCTCATATTTATGCAAACTTGGCTAATCGAGACGAAGGGAGGGACGTAAGAGATGTATTTTCTTAAGATGTTAAGTCATTAGTTTAATCATTGAGTTTGTTTTACTTGATTAGAAGCATAATACTAACATTTCAATCATTGAGTTTGTTTGACTTGTTTAGAACTGATGAACACTGATATGACAAGCGCTTCCCTGATAAGCAGGTCAGAATGAAGAGCAAATATAACCTTCTAGTCTGGACAGAACAGACATTAAAGATACGTTTGCGAGAACATAACACCAAAAACTTGCTCAAACAACACATTTAGTAGCGGCAGAAGCTTAAATATGTGTACTGTGGAGGCCCAACAAGTACAGACAGAAGAGCGAACACAAAACACGTCCGCCTGCGACGAGCAACACAGACCGACTGCGAGGTGCCGCGACTCGCGAGGCTGCGCTGTGTAGTAAAAGTGGTATTCAAAAGGTGCGGGGCGGCGAGGTCATATCGATGCTGTACGTCAAGTGCATTGAAACTCTTCAAAATCGTGTTGATGTCATTAGAACATGAACTCTAAAAGGTGCAATTTATTGGAAATGATTGATAGTTCTATGTGTAGTGAGGTTTATTGTGACGATACTTAAGTGTCGCATATTATATTGAGTAAAAAATTGACTATAAGGTTACGGTTTAAACAGCGTACTTAATTCACATCAGACATAGTTCTTTCGAGATAAGAGATTATGATACAAATAAGTAAAGAGAACGCTGGGAAGGGCAAAAGTGTAACGTGTGGCGTTAACGATCAGCAGCAGAACTGAGCGTGATCTGCGGTACAACACCAAGCTATATTGGTGAAAAAGTCCCAAAAATAGAGGGTACAGGTTTATGAGTGCTTTTTTTTTATCTTCCCTTTAAACGGGTAACCGACAATTAAAAGAGAACCCCCTTTTTTGGAAGGTTCAAAGGGGGTTTCCCATTTTTGACCTATCCCGGAAATTTAATTTCCTGTTTTGGGGCCCTATTCTAAATTTGGGTAATAAAACCCTCACCAAAAAGGGTTTTACCACACGCCACATTTGGGCCCGCTTAAAAGGAAGATTTGCTAGAAAGGGGCCTAGAGATGTCCCTGCCTCCTAAAATAGTTTGGGGCGATTTTGGGCAATCAGATCTTTGGTTTTTTATGGGCCGCTTCTTTTAATCTGTCTTTGAAAGGCCTAAATTATAACGGGGGCGGGTGCATCGTGATTTTTTTTAAAATTTGGGATATTGCTTAACGAAATAATTTTTTAGCGATTGGCAAAATCGGGGCCAAAGGGGGGGACGAAAGGGGATGACGAGGGGGGGACAAGGGGTGGACAGGCCTGTGCTGGTCAAAAACCAGCCAAACCCTTTTAACCCCGGGATGGGGAGGGCGGGGGTTCCCCCAACGTCGGGTCGTCCCCCGGGTTTTTTGTTTTGTGAGCCCAATACGTTGCCGTCGGGGAAGTAGTAAAAGGGAAGGGGAAATTTCCCAAAAGAGCCCCAGAGCTCCCCATTTTTTCGGGGGAAAAAAACCCCCTAATCAGGGGCCAAAAACCACGGAAGGTTGCGAGTTGGAATTTTGATGGCCCAGGGGGGCATCGTGACGATAATTGCCCCAAAATATGTTTTTTATTTTTATCCTTGTTTGTTTATTTTAAAAACAAAGAAACGGGGGTCGACGCTGGGCAAATTATTCCCTAAAACACTTAAAACCCTGTGGAAATCTGTCCCCGAAAAAAGCTTTTGCTGAAGCACGTGAAATAGCTAATTGGCAAAAATGCAGTTTCACTTCATTTGAACACTTTCGGGTAAAAAACCAAGATGCCAATGACATCCCTTTACGGTGACATGAACAACCGGGAAAAAAACTGCAAAAGCTGCCCCCTGCGCTGTGGGGTTTTGAAAGGGTTTTCCCCCGGGTTTTAAAAGGTAGCCCAAAAGGTGTGGAAAGTAAATAATAGTAAAGCCCCTTCAAGTGCTTTTGGAAATTTTTCCCAAAATCGTATTTGGATGACATAAACACATGAAACTTCCGAGATGTGTGGGATTTGGAAAAACCCCTTTTAGTTATTCAAAAAACTTAATAAATTAAAAGTATAACTCGACAAAACAAAAAAAACCCGCAACAGAAAAAAGGGCACCCTCTTGTGTGTCAAACTCTTACTCGGGAACAAAAATCGCACTGACCAAACATGAAAAGTACAACCTGTGCTAAACTGACAAAAAACAAAACACTGAAAACCACGAAAGCTTTTACCGAGTTTTAAAGGCAGAGTCTGCAAATGAACCCCAACCCTTTTATCGGGAAAAAAAACAGGGCATCCTTTTTCAAGGGCCCAAAAGGTTTCAAAATAAACAAAATTCCGCAGATTGATTGGATATTGCTTAAGGGCTCATATTTATTCCCAAACTAGGGGTAAACCCAGGGCAAGGGGGGGACGTTTAAAGGGATTTTACCGGGGGGGCCCCGGGGTGGAAAAGGCCTGGGGCTGGTTAAACCAGCCACAAGCTTTTTGGTTGGGTTTTTAGGGGAGGAATTCCCCCCCCGTTTGTGGCGTCTCCGTTGGGGGTCATCCGTCGGGGGGGTTGGGCATTTTCGGGGCCCCCGGGCCCTGGGAAGTAAATCCCCAAAAAAAGGGGTTTCCCCCCAACCAGAATCAAAAAGCATGTTTTTTTCTTCCCCTGTGGAGTCCCGAACAAGAAAAAAAAGGAAAAAAGGGAGAAAAAAAACACACCGGCCCGTGACAAGAAAACCAACTGACTGCGAGCAATGCTGGGCCCGGGCCCCTGCGCTGGGTACTTCAAAAGGTGCGGGGGGGCGATTTCCATAAACGTTTTGCACGTCAAAAAGTATTAAATTATTCCCAAAAATTTTATGATGAAAAAAGCCCATGAAAATCCATGAAAGTGTAATAAAACGGTTTTTGAGGGGAAAATATTAATGTGTCGTGGGGGTTCTCGTGACGAGCTATATTTTCGTTTTTATTACCCTACCTGGATTTTTTCACCATTTGGACCAACGCACGGCGCATGTCACGGTCCCAAAACAAACCTGCAGGTTTGGGGTTGGGTTTTGGGCCCCCGCCAGGATATATTGGCCCAAAATTCAATCAAAATATGACTAGCGAAGTCTAAGATCCAAAGGTTTTGGGTTTCCCTTTTGTTTTATAGCAAGTTTTTTTTTGGGTTTAAAACCCCGCGAGTTTTTACCCGAGCTGGGGAAAGTCCGGGAAAAAAACCCAAAAAAAAACATGAAATTTTATAAATGGGGGTTTGACCCCGGGGGAAACACAACACTGAGGGGAACGAGCACTCCCGGCAAGAAGGCCAAAAAAAATGAGGGAACAAAATGAAAAAATATTTTTTATTTTTTGGATATTGCTTTTCTCTCATATTTTTGCCCCTTTGGCTAATCGAGACGAAGGGGAGGGATTTAGGGGAGGGCGCGGGGGGGCAAGGGGTGGACAGGCCTGGTGGGCGAACCAGCCACAACATATGGGGAGGGGGAAAGGTTTTTTCCCCCGTTTGTGTTTTGTCTCCTCTGTGTCCCTCCGTCCGGGGTTGTTTATTGTCGTCGCCCTCAGGGAGGTATTCAAAGGGAAGGGGAGTTCCCCGACCCACGGGCCCCCGAGCTCGGACATTGTTTCCGGGGGGATTAAACTCCCCCAAAACACGGGCCAAACCACGAGAAGGGGTTGGGAGTTGGAATTTGAAGGGCCCCAATTTGATAGCTAAGGGCCCCCATTTTTTTAAAATTTCAAAAACATGGGGGACAAATCAGGAACGTTTAAAAACCCACTTAGTAACACTAGTTTTGGTTTCTTCAAACAAAAAGTTTAATTTTTCAAACAACACAGGGGAATTCGGGATAACAAAAACCCAAGCACAGAAAACCCGGGCACCTCCTTTGTTAAGTGACCTTTTGGGTCCCCATCCACACTAAACGAACCTGACACTTTCTGAAAAAATCAATCCCCTCAAGTGTACAGACAGAACAGACTTTAGACCAACATAACATAACAAACGATTCCCTGACAAGTAGGACCCGAATTTAAAAAGCAAAAAAACCCCCACCGGGGGAAACAGACAATCTCCCCAAGATTTCCCAAAAATTAAAGAAAAACGATTTCGAGAATATAACAGCAAAGCTTTGGGCCCAAAAACCACATTTAGCAGACGAAGCTTTAAATCCGTGTTTCTGTTGGGGGCTTTGACACCGAAAAAAGCCCTAGAGCAAGACAAAAACCCCGGGGCCCCCTTTCAACAAAGAACGGAGACCGACTGCCCCAGGCGAGCGAGGCTGCAGCTGCGCTGTGGCGAGCAAAAATGTTTTGGGTAGGGCCAAAAGGTTTCGGGGCGGGCGGAAAGGGATATCCGGGGTGCTGAAAAAAATGGCATCCGGGAAAATTAAAAAATTTGTTTGGGGACAAAAAACACAGAAAATCTGGGGTGTTTAATTTTTGGTTTTTGGGTGGGTATTTCTTTTTGTGGGGATGAGGGTTTTTCGAGACGATACTGCCTTTAATTAAAACATCAAGTTATTTTCCCAAATTTTCTAGTTTAAAAAAAAAAGGCCGATTCTCAGTTCCGTTTAAAAAATGACATCATTTTAAAATCTTTTACGAAAAGAAAGGGAAAAGGGGAAAACCCTTCCTTATACACATTTTAGGAACGTATTTAACAGGGTTTTAAATTTCCACTTTTATGCCCCTTTAGTCTGACACATGAGGAAGTGTGAAAGGAAAGGGAAATTCAAAAAAAGCTGGTGATGGGCCCAAAGAAAAATAAAAAATTTTAAAAAGGATAAAAACAGAAGGGTGCTAGAAAGTTTAAGAAAGAAGACGGGGATATGGGGAAAGATGATCAAAATGTCACTGTAATAATTGCATTTGATTTAATGGAAACCTTAGCTACGCCTGTATTGTCCACTGGTATTTGGTATTATAATAAACAACTTTGGACCCACAATTATGTTATCAATAATCTTTGAATTAATGAGGCACACACAAGTCGAAGAGATAGAGGCCATACAGAAAAGAGCTGCAAGAAGGGTACTTAGAAAGGGCAATACCTGGAAGGCGGAAGTAATAAATGGACAGGTAGTAATGAAGTATGAAAGTGTCTCCGGCATGGTAAGGGAACTAGGATGGGAGGAGCTGATGCGTTCAGTTCTCAAATAACTGTCACATTAGCAAACGTAAGTCTATCTTTACTGGTGTACCACAAGGCTTGGTCCTTGGACTAATTTTATTTCTAATATATATTAACGAGCTCGACTAAAGGGACGCGTCTACCTCTTTGCCGATGACACAGCCCTAATCTACTCTGGGACGTCACTACAAGTACTACTGAACGAGATGCAATCAGATCCTAATATAATTTCTATATACTTGAAAACAAATAAATTAACACTTAATGTTAGCAAATCAAACTTTATCATTTTCTCTTCACCCCAAAAGCAGAGGACACATAACCAGATCATTAGTGTAGATGGTAAGGAGGTGAAAGAGGTGTTATCTGTAAAATACCTAGGTCTCCACATTGATTGCTTCCTTAATACATACACATATTAACGCAATATGTAAAAAAATATATCCCCAGTTGTAGGCATCATATCCAAATTAGCAAATCTGATTCCTATCCAGGTTCAAAGAACTATATATTTCTCTCTGGTTTACTCTCACCTACAATACCTTAATGTTCTGTGGGGGTGTGCGTACTAGACTCGCCTACGCTTCCTAAAAACTCCACGACATGGGGCAATAAAAAACATACATAACCTTCCTCGCCGGACATCATCGGCATCGGTTATGGAAATAACAATAACATTCTAAGCATATATTTTTTTTATTTACTACAAATCAGAAATTAAAAAAGTCCGCCCCTACCGGGAATCGAACCACGGATCTCCCACATTCCAGGTGGACGTCTTAACCACTAGACCATCAGGACGGGTACATTTTAATTTAATTAATTTCTGATTTGTAGTAAATAAAAACAATTACACCCACGGGAGTGTTTCCCGATCAACCAAATCGAGAGATTCTAAGCATAGATGCAATAAATACCTATGAAACTTGCATGATGATACACAAACAGATACTCTAAAATCCATAGTACACTGAAGCCCAACTATCAAACTCACCACCACAGAACCCGAAACAGAACTAACTTGTACAGACAAACAGTACGAACTGACTTCGGGAGAAAGGAAATTAACTTTAGAGGATTTAATATTTACAACAAACTGTCAGGAGACATCAAATCAGAAGATATATAAAACAGCAATCACATATTCAAAAGAAGACTAAAAAACTGGATCCTGACAAACCCAACTGCCTAACAGAGGAAGTAAGTTAGTTTAGTTAGTTGGGGTTTTAGGGCACAAAACAGTAAAGTTATCAGTGCCCATCAAATTTTCTGATTGCTAAATACATATGAATTTCAAATTGAATTTCAAAGGTTTACTTTACGTAAGAAATTAATAACATTATCGCTTGTCGTGGAGTTGTCTGATAAAATTTCTTTGAGGGAAGGTTTTAATTTAAAATCTTTTCTATCACTACTATATTTTGTACAGGTTTCGAAAACGTGTTTAATAGTTAAAACTTCGCCACACTCATCACAAATGGGAGGATCTTCAACTCTTAGAAGATATTCGTGAGTGAGGTATGTGTGCCCGATTCTTAAACGAGGAAGTTGATCAATATGTTTACTAATCTAGACCCTAACTTAATTTTTCTTTTTCTTGTTATCAGCACGGTATATCAGGTTCCTCATCCATGTCAAATAAATAGTACAGGTATTACCAAATTAAATAAAAGGTGTAATTAAGTCTGAAAATGGAATGTTAAAACCATAACAAGGTAGGATAATTAATATTGCTAGGGTTATTACCACTAATACTAAATACATATAAACATACATGTAACTTTTCACATATCTTTTTAGCTATAGTTTAATAACTGCAGGGCCCTCATGTTCTAGGCCCATGACAACTAAGCAGTCTTAGGTTAATTAATTAATTGAATGATGTAACAGACCTTAAGTTTAACGTAGTAACTATACAAAATGTATAGTCCACTCATATACTTATCTTACATTCGTACTACTTATTTTTGTAACAAATAAATATTTATAATTATGTAGGTAGGCCTACTGTAGGCCAACCGTATTAGATTTTATCTTATATGTAGGTTGGCCTATTTTTGTCCATCCTTTTTTGGTTTTCTCTTTTCTATAAAAATTAAAAAATGTATATACATCATGTTTTAGCGTACTCGCTTCATTGATTGATTGGATATTGCTTAACGTCTCATATTTATGGAACTTGGCTATTCGAGACGAAAAGGGGGACGTAAGGGATGACGCGGGGGGACAAGGGGTGGACAGGCCTGTGCTGGTCAGAACCAGCCACAAGCATATGGGGAGGACAGGGGTTCCCCCACGTCGTGGTCGTCTCCGTCCGTTTGATTGGATATTGCTTTACGTCTCATATTAATGCAACTTGGCTAATCGAGACGAAGGGAGGGACGTAAGGGATGACGCGGAGGACAAGGGGTGGACAGCCCTGTGCTGGTCAGAACCAGCCACAAGCATATGGGGAGGACAGGGGTTCCCCCACGTCGTGGTCGTCTCCGTCTGTGTCATCATTCGTCCGTGTTGTCATTGTCGTCGCCGTCGGGGAGGTAGTCAAAGGGAAGGGAAAAGTTCCCCGACGACGACCCAGAGCTCGCCATTAGTTTCAGGGAGAAAAACTTCTTAATCACGGGCCAAACCACGAGAAGGTTGCGAGTTAGAGCTTCATCTCACCGACCATTTATAATTTATAATCTGTTTTTGAATGATGCGAGAATATAACAGCAAAGACTTTTTCAAACACCACATTCAGCAGACAGAAGCTAACTCCGTGTACTGTGGAGGCTCGACACGAACAGACCGTAGAGCAGAGACAAAACACGTCCGCCTGCAACAAGAACGAGAGACCGACTGCGAGGCGAGCGAGGCTGCAGCTGCGCTGTGTGCGAGCAAAATGTGGTAGTCAAAAGGTGCGGGGCGGCGAGGTCATATCGATGCTGAACGTAATGTGCATTGAAACTTCAAAATTGTGTTGGTGACAAAAGCACATGAACTCTGAGGTGTAATTTATTGGTTGTGAGTGATATTTCTATATGTGCAGTGAGGTTTATCGAGACGATACTGCATCAATTAAGCATCAAGTCTAGTTGCCGATTCTCATTCGTTTAAAGTTCTTAAATAAACAATGAAAGGAACCGATACTGGGATTCCGGAATTACATTCATGTTATTCACTCAATGTACAATCTTTAAAAATAGC
>JAMZAV010010971.1:0-21735 GCA_024449915.1 Sweltsa coloradensis | reverse complement strand
TTGGCCTTGTGCCCGATCAGAAAAATTGAAAAATTTTTTTGATTTTCTAAAAGAGACAGGTTCAAAGCCATTCCTTTATTTTACTTGGAAACATATTTGGGAAAATAGAAAAATGCGGTCGAATAGCCTTATTAAATATGATACGAAACTAGGTACAGGTATAATAATAAGGTTGTTCCGAATTAACCTTGAGACTGGCGCTCTCCGCGGGTGGAATCGTATGCACATTGATTGATCGGTGTTTCACATTTTAATGAGCCGGTCTCTAGTTGGTCATTGCTCGCTCTTCGATGGTGTCGGCTTGGTCTGCTGTAAATGTTAATGTCCCTCGCTGAATATCAGTTGGTATGTGACTGATTCGGTACACTCTAAATACGATTTAAAACAAATAAATAATGTAATTTTTCAGATGCTTTTTGAACCCGATATATTAAAATACTGTTGTATTTATTAGCTTCCACAGTGTATATATATTTTTTTTAATTATTTTTATTTGAAAATTTTAGTAAGTGTTAAAAATATGGACCTATGTTAATTGTTTAACTTACATCTCTACCAAGGTGTAACAAAAATATGCATACTATTATGAAATATTGTGTTATTGTATCTGGAGTACTTTTTATGCATAAACCGGTATATGTTATTTATTACGAATTAATAAATTTGTTTCTACCCATTATAAGCTGTTTATCTTTTGGACTGTTTATCTTTTGGATTGTTTATCTTTTATTTTCATCTATGGGGATGTCTTTTTCCACCTGTATTTGAATGTATTTATATTCCTTGCTTATTTATTGTGTATTGTGATCTTTTTATTTTGATTCGCTAATAAGGTGGAAAATGAATGAAGCTCACAATTTTTGTTGTTGTTGCTATTCTGTAATAATAATATGTGACAATAATATAAAGCTATACTACTCACATTCGTTAATAAATATTTGATACGGTCGAAAATTGCCAGAATGACATGACATGTAATTTTGTCAGCATGCTATGTTTCTGTTCTCATGTTAAATGATAGTGAAATTATTTTGAAGTAAATAACGGCTCGTTTCATTTGACTGGCAAGAAAATTGTAATACTTTTTTATTCTAGACTCGAAATACGTTTTCATAAATTTGTACCTATACTTATAATAAATACTATTTTTATAGCAAGTCCATCAGTAATTTCTGAGAATACCAAATCTATAATTTCATGTGTATAGTTTGATTTCAGAATGTGTATCTGTAATATCTTGTATGCCACGACTTGTTTCTCCACACTCTCTCCGGAATAGTTCATATCAGTACTATGTTTTATGATCTAGCTGTTAAAAAGAATTATCTTTATTGTTAAGCAGGTTCAATAATTAAATTTATAGATGAACCCAACATTTTATAATAACTTATTCCCGAGTCAAAGGTAAGCCGTAGCAATATTTAAATCGTATATTTTAAGTAGCTATACCCGATGCTTGTAATAAAGTTCTAATAGTGGAATATGCATTTTTGTTAGTTTTCCACCAAATGCACTTTTTTGTGTGTGATATGGTTTTTGAATGTTATGAACGTTTGTAAGGAAACATATTTTATTCTTTTATATTCTCTCACATTTTTTCTCACCTTCATTTTCTTCAGTAAAACTGAAATTTTGTGTTGCTTTACTTTGGGTGCTTTCAGGACTTGTTTCAGTAAAAAGGAAAACAATAGTCCCAAAATGTGTTAAAACCGAAGATATAATGTCAAAAATAAGATTTTTTTGCACGGGAACTTTGTTATTTCTCTATGTTCTCAATAAGAGAACCTGGATCTTATTAACTACGTTAATAGAGAAGCGCATTTGGATGTTCGTGTGTTAAAAATTTCTGGGACTCACCGCCCTAGAAATGTAGCGTTCTCACCATGGTTCTCACCGTCCAAAAGTGTGTAACTGGATGTAGTCAAATTCACGCCAAGCAATTTAATATATTCTAATAGTTGCATGAACCTACACCTAATAATGATAATATCTAATATAAATATGTATTTATATTATAACATCCATTATCAATGAATAATACCTTACTTATCTGCAAATTTGTATATTCAACATTGTACTTTGTTTGGTCCTTGGGTTGATTACCGACGATAAACCGGGGAAACTTCTGTATCGACTCTGGTTGCCATGGTTACCAAGACCTTGGGCTCACTGCCTTTGCTAGGATTTTGAAAGGAATTATCAAGGAACCAATGGATTACCCAGGCGGTGAGCCCTAATAAATGTCTAAACGCGCTACGTATCTAGAAGATAAAGCGGCGTTATTCTCAATAAGATACGTGTGTAAAAAGAGTTAATACAATCCTATTTGCAACCTAAAATTATTTTGTCTACGCCTAAAAAGAGAACTTCAAGAAAACGTAATAGATTATAATACATAATTTTGAGTACTTATTTCTGCTCCCGCGTAGTCAGTTGTCCCCCAAAAATATTTTATCACATATATATAAAGAACATAATACTACACTTAAATGCCAGTTTAAAAATTATATCTTAAACCTGTGGCTACACATTTTTTTTTACATTTTGACACTGAAATTTGAAAATATTTTTTTTGGTTAATTTCTTAAATCACCTCCAAATTTCTTATGGTTTATTTCACATATATACAAGAGCATCATACCAATATAATATTAAATTAAGAAAGTTGTGTCTTGAATCCCGTGCACAAGTTACACTAAAACACGCAACATTACTCGTTCCAAAATAAAATTACACCCCTTCTTGATAATCAGCATTTTTGACCGAACCACTTGCCTAAATTACAGATTCAAAACACACAGGATTTGCAGAAAAAAGTTGTAGAGTACGTCAATGATGGCTTATATTTTTTTGGTTCAGTATCCTCCAAGGTCACGGAGCATAAACATCGTCCCCATGATATTTCTTATTTGGGATTTTTGCCAATTGGACCTACCTAGCTAGAATATTACCAAGTTTGTAAAAAAAATCGGTTAAGGGTAGACGCAATATTTTTTCCGTTTCTTTGTAAATTAATACTAGTTATAGCCTAAATGAAATGTTTTTTTTTAGTTTAGCGGGTAAATACTCCTTTATCGTTTAATAGTCATACTGTCTAATTTTTTACGTTTTAATTGATGATAGCACAAGCCTTCGCATATGACAAGAATAAAACAAATTTACGTGATACATATTTAATAACAACCAAAATCATTCTATTTTAACGTGAAATGTTTTATTATAGATCACTTATTAAACGCTCTACCATTAGATAATCGTAATGTAGGTCTATGTACATGTCAACTAAAACAATATTCTACCTGTTTCTATAATCTCTACCAATTATGTTATTACTCTCTAACTCGTGCTTGATATATTTTTGATTACGTATTTTGTCGTTTAAATTTGCCGTGAATCTCGTTTACGTAATGATATCCGTGACGAAAGTGATTAAACTACTTTTGTGTATACATACAATCACCGGTGAATATCAAACTGCATTAATAGTTAACTCTTTAAGTATACTTAAATTACCAATACTTAAGTGATATTAAAATATATATTTAACGAAAATGTTTAATAATGCATACCTTCCACTTCCAATGCCAGCGTCATGAAAATGCGTAGTTTGGTCTCAGTTGTTAACGAGAATTCCTTTGAAGAAACATCGCATTGTTCTTTCTACAATACTTTGTGTAACTTACAATTAAGTATCTCATTCCAGGGCCTGACTTGCTGTGCACGAAGTTCATCTGTCGTCATGAAACTGCTATTTCAATACGCCTATTTTCAAGGTAAAAACAATATATTCCATACTTTTGGTTATTACCCCATATACAAACGTAATGGGCGTGTAGGTATGGCTGAACGTATGATATTGCGCAATCTTAATGAGTGTAGTTAGTAAGGCCATGTAAGGATGTTATTATAAATAAACAATTTCGACTTATTTCGATTTATATTTAAATGCTATGCGTGTTGTCATGCACTATACGGCAAGTTCATTTCAATTCAGTGCAGTAGCTCAGTAGTTTATCCAGTGCAGTTACAATTAAACGTACTCTTATACAGACTTACCTTCACACTCGAAAATCTTATCTTATTCTATCTATCTATCTATCTATCTATCTATCTATCTATCTATCTATCTATCTATCCATCCATCCATCCATCCATCCATCCATCCATCCATCCATCCATCCATCCATCCATCCATCCATCCATCCATCCATCCATCCATCCATCCATCCATCCATCCATCCATCCATCCATCCATCCATCCATCTATCTATCTATCTAATCTAATCATCTAATGTGTGGCTCGTTGGTCTTGTGGTTAGCGTATCTGCTTCCAATGCAGAATGTCCAGGGTTCTATTCCCTCGAAAGTTATGTTTTTTTAAGTTCTGATGTGGACTAAAGTCCATCAGTTTTGTCTTAGGAGTAAACGGTGACTTCGGAGCCGTCCTAGCAACGAAGCACATAATAAATTCAGAGTTGTTCTGAATCGGTCTTGTTGATTCTGGCGTTGATCCGCGGGTGTTCGCACTGTCCATACCACTGATTGCTATATTTCCTATTAAAAATATCGATCTTTGGTTGGTTATCGCGCACTCTTCGATTGCATCGCCTACAGGGTTGGCTTGGTCGCTTTGATTAACTGTCCCCCACTGAAAATCAGTTATATAACTGAGTGGGTAGACCCTATAAATACAATTTATTTATTATTATTATTAATTTGTTTCATCTTTGTAATCACAAAATAAGTCTTCGGAAAATCTATCCCTTACATTATTGGCGCTAGCTTCCTGCACTGTACTATATTGCACCGGCACCAGAGCGCGTGCAGAAGTTCATGAACTTGTAGTACTAGTTCAGTCTGCACTTTCCAGACGAACGGCGACCATCTTCTTGCACGACTACATGCGAAGGGTGAAATGTGCAATAGTTCAGATTCGTGCAGAAAGTGCAGTACCAGCGAACGAACCTCACAATTCGTTTTTAATCGATTAAATTCAAATTTCTCGCGTTGAACCTGCCCAGTGTGCGTTGCATGCCACCCACTCAAAATCAGTTATATTATTTATTTTTATTTATTTTAATTTATTTATTTAACGTCTATCCTATTCAGTTATAAAAACTGATTTACAAAGGACAACTAAATAAATCAAATTACATAGATGCAGAAACAATATGACTGAATATGAATATGACTGAGTGGGTAGACTCTAAATACTTACGAATTTTTTTATTTAATGTACATCGGTATAAATTTAAGCGACAATTAATATTCCTAGTTATATATCTATGATTAATATTCTTCTAACCGACAGTGGTGGCTCATGCGTAACTTGTGGGATTCTTATTCGGGGGTTCACGGGTTCAAATCCCGCCACTGGAAATCCTGACTGATTTTATTCACGAGGTTTTCTTCAGTCGTTAATGCAAAGTATTGAGTTCTGTTAAACAGCCCTCGAATATTCCCTTCTCATTGTCAAAACTGTAAAATACCTACTTTATAAATGCAAGAACATAATGAAGAAACGATCTCCTGATAACCTCACTTGAGTATTAAAATGCATCGCAAGGGCCTGGGCCTAGATCAATCAGCCAACTAATTTGCATTGTGAGACTTTAATGTAAAGCAGAACAAACTAACTCTGTAGGTGTCGACGGTATGATGAGGGGAATAAATTGCGTCCTGGGCATGGTTTCCCAGGAGAAATTTATATTTTTGAAAGATATACATCAATGCTAAGGGAACATGCTTTTTCAGTACTGGTAATTTACAATTAATAATTCCATATTATCTTTCAGGGTTGTTTATTGAAGACCCGGGCCCAAACCCCGACCTTGAGTTCTACCTGCAGTACTACCAACCGTGGCTAGCCCGCCTGCTAGTTCGATATCGCCCGCTTCGCATCACCCTCAAGATTCTGAGGAACAGTGTCGCATGGATAACTATGACTACTACCTCGATAACTATGATATCTTCATCCGTTGCCATTTACAAGAATTCTGATAACGAGAGCGTTCTGTTTCAGAATGCACTCACAATATGCACGTATGCACCGGGCCTCGTGATGGTGTGGAAAGCCTTTTTTAATAAGGACAAATTCAAATCTGTTATTGACGACTTGAACAATATTAAACGAGAAGTGGATTTTGCTAATGATTATAATGCATTGAAATTGGAAAAAACAAACATGAACTTTGAGAGATTCGCCCGATTTCTTTTGCTTTTTCTAACCCCATGTCTTGCAATTTCCTTCACGATGACGTCCGCCTTGAGATTGTATCCGCAAAGGAAACAATGGGAGAGGTAAGCATAATTACGTCTACATAATCCACTTGGGCCTAATGAGGGAATGGGACACACTTGCCATTTAGCAAATAGCTACTCGTTTTGTCGGAAAGCATACAATGTACATGCAGCCGGAGAACTGGGCAAATGTGTTAAGGATGACAACCAAAAGTGTTATCAATATGTTTTGTTGTCAGCTAAAGACAAATAAAATGTCATTTTTTGGCTTTTAACAAAATCAAATATTGTGTATTTTTTTACCGTTGACATTAAATAATAATTATAAAAAGTGTGACAACCTGACTCTTGAAAATAATTATTTAAATGGTCTTCGGTGGTCTATTTATGTTCAGTTACTAAAAAACTATGCAATATTATTACAATAAGCTTTGATAACGCGCCATACACATATTCCAACTTGACGCAAACCAGAATCCCATAGGACCAAACGTTAGAGCTTCAAAGTCATCAAGACAATCCTTGCATTCCACGTTAAATGGTTGCACCGGGCTCTTCCAACTATATTCAATGTTATTCTCTTGTTATTACCATTCGATACACAACCAACATTCTTGTTGCTTTCAGTCTTTGGTACCCGTACGACGAGACGGCATCCCCTGCCTACGAACTGACTCTCATAGCCAGGTGGCTGCAGCTAGTAACCATGTCGAGCGGCCCTTCCTGTTGTATTTCTTATACAATGTACATCATTCTCGAGGTACTCGTGTATTTAAAGGTTGTTTGCCAAAAATGCCAAAGTATTCGTACAACGTCCGTCCAAAGAATTCGGATGACAAACTTACACAAAAATGAGGACAACGATTTGGGAATACTTGAATCCATCCAAAATCTGGATGTTTTCCATCGACAATTTCTTGAAATAGAAACACTAGAAACTCAAACTAGCAATGAATGTTCATTGATTGAAATTGAATCAGATTTGGACAATGTGGAATCTGAAGAACGTAATGGCCGAAAAACAACAAGCGGTGATGAAAATGAGATTGATCAGTTAATGAGAGACCTTTCCATAATAATGCCAACTGGAGACAATTCTGTAAACGATAAGGAATCTTACGAATGTAACTTTACATCAACACCAATAAAAGGTGCAGACCTTCTAAGAATCATGCCCATGAAAGAACCAACTGGAAGAGCTGAACTAGAAGTTATCAAAGAGCTGGAAGATTCTTCCAAAGCAATTGAAATGGAAATGAACCGCGAACTGATCGACTGTGTAAAGATCCACCAAACATCTTTGAGGTTTGTTAAACCTTTCTTATCACGATCCTAAAGATAACAAAGCACGATTACAAGTTGGGTGTGGTTATCTTTTGCAGATTAATAACTCCGATTGCGTCGGCAATAGACACTGTTTGCGTGGTCGTCTTTCTCACTGTCATCTCTGAATGTGGACTAGCATTTATGACCTTGTCCAAAGTAAGCCTGGTTTGTGAAATGAAGCATGTACATTACTTTTGATTTATTTATTTTATGTAGATGTTTTTATGTTTATGTAAACAATCATATCATAAACCCGCTTGGGAAAGACATAGTTATTGATTGATAGCAAATCCAAATTTTCGGAAGCTCGATTGGTAAGAGCAACGGCACTTAGAGCTGGAGGTTCTGGGTTCGGGCCACAGTTGGGTACACTTTTACAACATTGCTATCAACGATATTTTGTGAAAACTTTAAACAAACCTTTCAACAATTGTACCGACAATGTTGGCTCACGTGTTAAGAGCGAGACTCTGATTCGGAAGGTCTCGGGTTCGAATCCCGTCGAGACCGATAATCCTGACTGAAGTTTTTCCGACGTGTTTGTCAGTCGTTAATGGGAAAACGAGGGATTGAGTCCTGTTAAACAGCCCTTAGACATCCTTTCACATTGTCATAACTTCAATATACAGGGAATAACTTTCACCTTGGTATGTTTGTTATGACACAAATTATGATGATTTGAATGATGAGATCCCTTAACAAGATAAAAAAAATTCTATCAACTATTTTATATATTTGCTTAAAGGAATTCATGAACAATCGGTAAAGAGGCTATTTAATGATAGTGGTGGTTGACGATGACTAAATAATAAAGCAATAGTTCATTTACCAGCTTACGGATCTAGTACATTTTCACGTTCCTGCAAGACCAACAAGAAACCTACAACTTTCTATCTGCCAAGAAAGAGACCTGACATTTTTAATAATTTGCCAATTAACCGGATCCAACATATGTATAACCAATTTGTTGTCATTCATCCAGATCTTGACAATCACCTAAAATTTCAATGTTTTAAAAAGGCTCTTCAAATGTTCTTGACGTTTTTAACATTGTATTCGTCATAGTCTTCTCTTTGCATTTCGTTTAGTATAATGTTCTTTTGTGCACTTGACTAGACCTATTTATAAATTATTTGATTTTTTGATATCATTTTTATTTTTGTGCTTTAGTATTTTTTTATGTAAATGCCTGTATCGCACTTGTGGAGGTAACTCTGTTGTTGGTGGCAATAAATAAATAAATACCGAACTCCAACAAAATCGTATACTTTTGTTCCTTGTGATGCACGGTGTAATATACACATCGGTGTGACCCTCTTCAGGTAACTCGATATAGGTAATTAAGGTGTTAGGGCAATTATAAACGGATTCTCGAAAAGAGTTATTTAAGAGGTTACAATCTCAGCAATAACCTAAACGAACGATGAAAATCTCGGAAAAAAACTTTCAATCGGGATTGTCTGTGAAGATATTCGATTTTTTCATTTTTCATTCCATTTATTATTTATCGTACATCATAAAATATATGACTGATTTCGTCATTCTACAAAAATATACATTCAAATTATGGTTATCACAATCATTAATATACCAGTACAAAAATCAGACACTTTATAAAATGCACTATCCAATATATATTCCCTAAAAACAGATTTAAAACGATGAAACTAGTCAATTTTCTCAATGTCAGTCGGAACCTTATTGTACAATCTTTCACATTTAATCTTTGGGATTCGTTTAACCACACCTGAATTATATTTCACTGTGTGAACATCTTTCTGTCGTCTGGTATTATGTGAATGAATTTCATCATTCAAAGTAAAATTACTGTGGTGTTTTCTCACCCATAAAACAGAGTTAAAAATATATAAACTTGGTACAGTTTATAATATACTTTTAATTGGTTTGTATGATGTCCTATTATGATTTAATCCTAACATCGACCTTCGTGATCTACCAACAGAGTCTCGTGCGTTGCAAATGGGCTGCTTCTGTTTCAGGGCTGCTTCTCTGTACATAATTTTTGTTTCCAGCACGACCTTTCTATGGACACGCTGTATATGATTGTTACGCCTATCGAAATTATAGCGAATTACTTTATGTTCAATTATCTATTGGATATCGTTACAAGTCAGGTGAGTATTGAACATATTTCGTTTCAGATATTAGTCAATAAATAGATCACTGGTGGTTTTTGTAATCATCGGAAGTGTTTAGGCTTAAATTTAATATTTTCTTCAGCATATTTTTATAATTCATCTTGCTTCTTCATAATATAAAATTGGTTGCAAATCTATTATAAAAAAAACTGAATTTTATATATTTAATTCTTCCGTTTTCTTGTCAGATGATGTCTAGCTACAAGTTTTTTTGGACACTCAGGCAGTTTCTTTACATTGAGTTGTTTTCTTCTCTTTCAACTTTTTCTCAGCTGTATGTCTTGATTTGTTTTCCATAAACATCACCCTCTCTCCCCCTTCCACTCTTCCTGATCTTCTTCTTCAACCGCATCTCTCTCTCTTCTACATCAGAGATTCTTTTGGTCCTGCCATTTCTCCCTTGGTCTACCAAGACTGACTTTTTAATGGTCACATCTCCTCATTCAAATTCTTCTCTTGGTAGCCTATATACTTTGCTTGTCCATTCATCTCAAATGTCCATACAATCTGGGACATTAATTTTCTCACCATTTTTAACCAAAGCTCGTCAACTCTTTCTTTCATAATACTTTAAACTTCTGATTTTGTGACTTATGTAGTATCGACAAATTTCGAAAAGAAAAAAAAAGAATGAATAATGGTCCTAGCTTGAACCTAGATTCAATTCTCCAGCGGTTCGCCTATGTTTTAGAGCGCAGCTGTAGGCGACGCGGCCTACGACTATGATTGGACTGAAGCTTCGCCAACCTTCAAGAAGAATCTGCTCATCATAATGACCCGTGCAAACGTCCCGGTAAAATTCAAGCCTACCGGGCTGGACCCATTTTCAGTGGAGAATTTTGGTCAGGTACCACCTATTTTGAGCATATTTTAAAATTACCTTAAAACAATTATTTTTTATATTTTTATTTGGTAACCCTAAATATTTTGATGTCCTGTTTAAACATTTGTTATTATTAACATGATTAATATGTAATTTTTATTGATTTATATTGAGTAAAATTTAGTATACGAAATAAACAAAGATCGATATCAGAATTTTTTTTCCAAATTCTAGTATTTATTGCCATTGGTAGCAAATTAGCACTGTCAAGTGTCAATCACATCATCGTATCATTTTGTTATACAGACACACAATAATCTGTTACACTTACATAATCTGGTCAAGATTATTCCTTTACAAACCTAACGATAAAGAATGAAAAGAGCTCCATCAAACGTATATTTTCACAATATGAAAAATATCACCAGTATATTTCAACTCAAGACGTCTATAAATGTTCAAGTACTATTTTGTGTTTATGGGTTGTGTTGTTCAATCGTAATTGCTTCTGAGAGTAGGCCTAGTCTTGGAAGTTTTGAAGTTAGTATTGTGGCAAGAACAGGGCTTTATATAAATAGTCAAAGATCCAAAGATCAAAGATAGTTCATTCAACAAATTTGAGTTTTACTACTTAAATTAAAATATTTGGTCAAATTAAACAATAATTGCCAATTCGATTAATTAAAAATGAAAAATATATTTAATATTCAATATATTAATGTTAGTGTTTTTTCTTATAGGTATCCAGAATCGCTTACAGAATTGCTATGACATTCCGTGACTTTTCCAAGGCAAAAAACCCTTGATTTTGTTTTGAAAAAAGAAACAGTTATCTAAACAAGAATTCGAGTATTTTGCGTAAGCGCAGAAACACCATTATTGGAAACAAAATAATGTTCCAAATTATGTCTGGTTAACGGCCTGCAATAACGTGGCATTAAGTTTGGGATGCTCAGAGGCTCGTGAAATATGAAATCTTGGGTGCGCCACTGACACAACTTCAAGACATCGCATTTAACGGAAATCCAGAGCTTATTGATTTATGATAGCATGTTACTGTGACTAACCTGTATCAAGCCACAATACCTACTTGAAATAATCTTAAATTCCAAATTTGTCAACCAGCATGACAACACAAGGACTGGAATGCAATTATGATAGTTAGGATGGAGCGGTCGATGGGGTACTTCGCAATAAAGTCAACATGTCAATTATTGATGACATTGATTGACCCCAGAAAGTTTTGAACAATTGTTGCATTCACGAAGTACCTTTTTAACAAAGTTACACGAGTCTATTAGCCTGCCGGGTCGATATGTTAACCTGAAGAGTTTGTTGTTCCCTTCAGTCTTCATCTGTGGTCAGCGTTCTTCGTCAGCGCTGTTGGTTTGTCCGCCATCTTCGCTCTGCTCTACACAATATTATACTCTCTTACGATACGAGGCACCTCATGCTCCACTTTGGCTAGGGTTTTAGCTAAAAAAGCTAGAGGCGGTGGATATGTAGAAACGGAAACACAACATGGACACACGGGATGATGCTAAAAGACTTCCAGCCACATAGACACATGTTTTGCAAGGCTGTAATGTTCAACCCAAAGCTCTCCCTATGGAAATGTCTGCAGTCCGTCCGTCCTCCTCCTCCTCCAAGAGTTGACAAGAGAAGGAAGACTCAACAAGAATCCCTTGAGCCATCTACTCGTACGCTGAGGTCATCTAAACAGTAATAGGATAATGTTGATGGCTTCACAGTTTTTTTTTAATCATTGGTTGTATATTTTGTCATGAGTAGGCCCTACCTATGTTTTCTAAGCTATTTAGTTTTTGTCTATGTATCTAGTTGCAGTGTATGTTATGAAGTAAGGTTTTGTTTGTTTTTTATATTGTTTTATGTTTAATTTCCTTGAAGATGGGCAGGGAGAACTGCCCGAAACGTTGGAATAAATAAAATAAAACCACTTCATGTGCAGTCTAATAGGCAGTGCAATCTGCTCTACACACGTACAATGTACAAAACAGACCAAAAATTAGACAATTTTAAATTGGTTTCCGCATAGCTCAGTTGGTAAGAGCATAGCCCGGCAAGCTAAGGTCCCGGGTTCAAACCCCGGTGTAGTCACTTTTGTAATTTCTGTCTAAAGTACTAACATAACAGCGTCATAGTCGCCTACCATAAAGCCAAGTTTAAACATCATTTTTCCCAACTCTAGGGTTACAGAGATGGTTTGTATTTCTCCAAGTTAATTTCATGTGCAGTCTAATAGGCAGTGCAATCTGCTCTACACACGTTATTAACAATGTACAAAACAGACCAAAAATTAGACAGTTTTAAATTGGTGGCCGCATAGCACAGTTGGTAAGAGCATAGCCCGGCAAGCTAAGGTCCCGGGTTCAAACCCCGGTGTAGTCACTTTTGTAATTTCTGTCTAAAGTACTAACATAACAGCGTCATAGTCGCCTACCATAAAGCCAAGTTTAAACATCATTTTTCCCAACTCTAGGGTTACAGAGATGGTTTGTATTTCTCCAAGTTAATTTCATGTGCAGTCTAATAGGCAGTGCAATCTGCTCTACACACGTTATTAACAATGTACAAAACAGACCAAAAATTAGACAGTTTTAAATTGGTGGCCGCATAGCACAGTTGGTAAGAGCATAGCCCGGCAAGCTAAGGTCCCGGGTTCAAACCCCGGTGTAGTCACTTTTTTAATTTCTGTCTAAAGTACTAACATATATAAATATATATAAATATTGATTCATAGCAATTGTCGTAAAAGTTTGCCCCGACTGGAGTTCGAACCCAGAACCTCCGGCTTATCGTGCCATAGCTCTACCAATTGAGCTACCGGGACCACAGAACAAACCTTTACTAAACTGCTATTTTGTTGTGATTGTTGACTTCCATGACATAAATCCAACAGAATACTGCAATGTTGATTGATTGATTGGATATTGCTTAACGTCTCATATTTATGCAAATACTGCAATGTAGCTGTCAAATCTGAAAGATCACATGGATAAATCCAATCACATCTCATCTCCCATGAGTTGGGTAGTATGAATATAAGGTTTTTAGGCATAAGCCCGCTTTAAGGACATAGTTATTGATTCATAGCAATTGTCGTAAAAGTTTGCACCGACAAGGGTTCGAACCCAGAACCCCCGACTTAACGTGCCATAGCTCTACCAATTGAGCTACCGGGCCCACAGAACAAACCTTTACTAAACTGCTTTTGTGTTGTGATTTTTGACTTCCATGACATAAATCCAACAACAAAATACAATAATAAAATAATAAGAACTTCTGTTAAAGTTAAATTCTATGTTCTATTGCCAATAAACAATTTGATACAAATCGTGTGGCAAAATGCATAATTAACTAGTGGCATTAAAAACTGTTTACAAAACCCCGGTAATAATGTATAATGTTTGTTTGTTTGTGTTGGCCTCATGCTTAAGCAACAAAAAATACTATTATTGAAACAAATCGAAGCATGAAGACATCAATAACAATTACACACAACACTTTCAAAGTAATTGCTCCTAATTTTTCACTAATTAACTACAATTAACTTTGGTAACTTATTGTAGAGACAAAAATCAACAAGCGTAGAAACGTCAACCAATAATACAAAATAATGAGTCAATTTGTCATTTGAATGTCACGATCTACATGTCCCATGTTATTCGTTTCGGTATTTTATTCAATCGCAAAACGAAATACAGTGTCCAGCTAGCCGCACGCTGACCGAGCCAGAATCCTTATCTCAGCCGTGGGGTGGAGTTAAAACCAGTTATCTCGTTATCTCTGTCTAAACAAGTCTCTCTTCGTCTATTTCTGGCCGGCCTCCGATACACCTCCCTTACCTCAGTCCCCTGTGAGGTTTCCCGCAACTCCAAGCTCTTACGCAATCTTAACAACATTCCATGTATTTGTCGCCATGTTCTGTCAACAAGGATCAGTCGGACGTGTGTTCTTACTCAACAACGAAGTTACGAAAACACACATTGAAGTAAAATCTTTAAAATTATACATGCGTTGGTCATTAATTAGAGTGGCAATTAATAAAACGTGAACAAATTTGGGATAACAATTATCTGATAAGAGTAAGTAATTAGTTTGCGTGTGCTGGTGCTAGTTTTACGTTATATCGAACATTCACTTTCAAATATTTAGCACGGCCACACGATTATATGGCGTCTAGCAATCCAGTCTTTAAAGCTTTTATCATTTGTATGCTGATCAACACAAGAATCTCGTTTACTTACGGTATCACAAACGAATACACGAAAGTTATTGTGAGTGTTAAAAAATACTTGAACCCAGATTGCGTGTATTTCGGTGTATCGAGTGAAAAGTATTTAAATTGTCATATTGTGAAAACTCAGAGATATTTGTCTGATCACTTCATTTCATCGGCCGTGATAAACACGACGTCCGTTATTGACAATAAACTTCTTACATCCTGCGACAAACCCATGTACGCAATCTTTGACGCAAAGGAAGTCAGAGACGATTTAAAATGTTAGCGGAATTGAAGAAAATGTCAGGAAATAAATGGTTACTCTTTCTTAAGGATTCCATAAATCTGGATGAGTATTTCCTCAAGATCGACATTCCGTTTGATTGTGAGTTTATCGTAGCAGCCCCTCTGGACACAGATGGGCGCATTGGCTTGACCGAAGTATATAGAGTTGCTGAACATTTTCCTCTTCAGAAGATTCATTTAGGCTCTCTGGCTTTGCAAGATATTGTTTGGCCGCGTACCAGTCTCTATGATAGAAGAAACAATCTCAATGGAGCTGTTTTCAGAACAAGCGTCTACAGTTGGCCACCTTATGCATGCGTTAGGCAGCACGAATCAAATAAAACAGTTCTTGAAGGATATTCTGGTCTGGTTTGGAATATCTTAGAGAGCCACATGAACTTTGAGTCTGTTCATAAAGTACCGGAAGATCGGGGCTGGGGAAACAAAATGGAAAATAGATAGATAGATAGATAATCGTCTTTATTTTCCAGGCGGGATTAAGGCCAGCTAAACCTTTTCTTCCATCCAACCTTTAATTTAAATACATTTTCAGATTTCTAATTTGTTAATAACAATTTTGATTTACAATAAAATATATGATAAAATAACATTAATTTACATTTTTAAAGCGCATAAACTATACATGTTACACATTTATACTATCATTCATACCATAATTATTAAGTGAATTGTCTACAGAAGTTAAAATCAAGAAAAAGCTTATTATTGTGAGTTTAAACATATTGTGCATGTTGTTATTTGTCAGTATTCCCATGGCATTTTTTGAAATAAAGTTCATGAATTTTACTCCTAAAGATATTGTAACTATTGATATGGGTGTCCCTAATGTTTGAAGGTAGAGCGTTCCAAGTTCTTATTGCACTGATAGTGAATGAATTATCGAGTAAGTTTGTCCTGTGAACGGGGAAAATGAGTTGAGTACCTGCCCTTGATCTAGTGTTAAAGAGATGATTTGAATGGAGGTACGTGAAGTTGGTAGCAAGATAAGACGGTAAAGAAGTTGATAATACGCGATGAACGAGACAGACAGAGTGGAGGTTACGTCGATCATTTAGGCGAAGCCATTGAAGATCTTTGTAACTTTGAGTTACATGATCAGATTTTTTAATACCCATAATAAAACGTACGCATGAATTTTGAGCCCGTTGAAGTCGAATAGATAAGTCTTCAGTCAAGTCATTATAAATAACGTCGCAGTAGTCAAAGTGAGGAAATATGAGGGATTGTACAAGCATTCTTTTGAGTTTAGTTGGAAGAAAGTTCTTAAGTCTATTTAATGAATGTAGCGAGGCGTAAGTCTTTTGACAAACATGTTTAATATGTTCAGTCCAAGAAAGATTGTCAGTCATATAGAGTCCTAAATTCTTAACATTATGTTGTAGAGGTATAGCCATGCCATTCAAGATAACATTAGGAAGTGTTGCATAATCAATTTTGTTTAGAAGTTTCTGATAACCTAATATGATGGTTTGTGATTTATTAGGGTTTATATGAAGGAGATTGTTAGATGCCCACTTAGCAAGAGATTTTAGGTCCTCATTCATCATCAGTATTGCCTGGTTAATTGATGAAGGTGAAGCATGTAAGTAGATTTGCAAGTCATCGGCGTATAAATGATGATAGCAGTACTTTAGAGAAGATGATATATCATTAATATATATTGAAAATAATAGAGGTCCAAGGACACTTCCTTGCGGGACTCCAGCACATACGGGTTCCCAGGTTGATTGATTGCCATCGGATATTACGCATTGATGTCTTTGACGAAGGTAAGATTCCATCCACTGAAGTGTAGGAGTAGAGAAATTAATAGATTTTAGTTTAGTTATAAGTATGTCAATGTCAACAGAATCAAAAGCTTTGCTAAAGTCAAGTAGTGTCAAGAGTGTCAATTGTCGACTGTCCATTTTCTTCCTTATATCATCCGTTAATTTAATTAAAGCTGTGCATGTACTGTGATTTGATCTAAAGCCGGATTGATATTTATCTAATATGTCATTTTCTGCAAGATATGCTGAAATTTGTTTATGGACAATAAATTCCAACGCTTTCGAAAGTGCTGGTAGAATACTTATGGGTCGATAATCATTGGCTGAGTTTGGTTTAGTCTTTTTAGGTAGAGGGTGGACAAGAGCCTGTTTCCAAGTAGTTGGGTATGAGTGAGAATTCAATGAAAAATTAAAAAGATGTATTATAGGCTCTATTAGAAAAGGGGAAAGTTTGATCATATGTTGAATAAGTTTAATTGAAATTAAATCAACTCCTTCTGCATTGGATTTGATTCGATTGATTGCATGAAGGGCAAGTTTTGGAGTCACGTGAGTAAAATAAAACTCTTCGTACGTGGGTTTAATTGAATTATTTTCTATGTCGTTTATGAATCTTTCCTTTTTATTTAAGTCAGTGATAGTGGGAAGTGTAGTAAAATGTGTATTGAGAGCATCAAGCGGAATATCGATAGGAGTACAATCAACCTTTTGCTTCCCAATACCCATTTGTGAAAGACTTTGCCACATCTTTTTCATTGGGATCTTAGGGTCAAGTAGACTGTAGGTATAGCGTTTCCTTTCGGTTCGAATAATCTGGTTAGTTTTATTTCTTAATGTTCTGTATTTATCTCGATTTTCTTCATTTGAGTCTGCTTTAAATTTATTGAAGGCCCCATCACGCTTAGCCATGAGGTCTCTTATTTCAGCTGTCATCCATGGAGAAGGTGGTTTAGTCACTCTTACGACTCTAAGGGGGGCATGCTTATCATAAAGTTGTAACAAGAATGAGTTGTATTCCATTATCGTTTCATCGATTGTTGGAAGATTAGCGAAATTATCCCAAGGCAGGGCTAGAGAATCTAACAGAAATTGTTCTTTGTCAATATATTTTATATTACGTCTCATAAGAAATTTTGGTGTCTGATTCGGTACCCGTATTGAGTATTGCAAATAAATTAAGTCGTGAGCAGAGATCCCTGGGACTGAGAGCTGCCCATGATTTAGAACTCTATCCCGATTTGAGGTCAACATAATGTCAATTAAGTGTGAGAAGTGGAAGTGTGATGGGTTGGGGAAAGGGGCAGGATTGTTAAATTACAAGAGTTGAAAATAGTTTTAAGTTGTCGTGTGTCTGTATGATTCTCTAAAAGCAAGTTAGTATTAAAATCACCCATGATAATGATGTGCTCATAATGAGGAATATGTTTTAATAAGGAGGTTTCGAAGTCTGTGAGGAAACCAATTTTTGGAGGACGATAAACTACTGCTAAAAGTATCGATTGATTCTTAATTTTAATCTCAAAGATAATATATTCCGGACGAGAACAGTATGCACTTGGAGATTGGCACAAAACTTTACTTTTTATATCATTACGTATATAAGCACATACACCGCCTCCCCGCTTCTTAGTGCGATCATTTCTAATGATCCTGTATCCATCGAGCTGTATCAGATTGGAATGTAACGACGGTTTTAACCAAGACTCACTAATGAGAATTACGTGAATGTCATTTTCGGAAACAATTGTTCGTAGATCAAGACAGTGTGACATAATAGATGAAGCATTTAAATGGACGACCTGAAGAGCCCTAGGATGTCTAGACAATCGGTTCTTCAGAATGTTTCCGGTCGGACAATAAGTAGTCGGAGAAGGCGGAGGTGAGAGGTGAAGGTCATTGATAACGGCTGGCAAAGTCAAAAAATTATTCGTCAAATCAGTAGGTGTAGGTGATTTTGGGGGTCCACCTAGAACGCTCATATTTGCTAACTTACGTTTTGAAGCCATTTGTAATTAAAAATAGAAACATTGTTAGCGGATCAACCAAAACAATAATCACAATATCTGTTAGGTCTATATGGGAATCTAATGCCAAATAAATACTTGTTCGGAAAAACAAGAATTCTAACTCACCCTGCACATTCATCAAATAAAATAAAATAAACTTTTTGAAAACATACACACACGCATTCACACTGTAAAGAACTATGAAATACAACAGATACCAAAGTAGGCATAACATGATAAAAAGAAAAATTATTCAACAAATAAAACCTGCTCTTGCCATAACAGTCACAAGTGCCTATTCATGGGATTGATGAGGTTGGTTGTACTGGTGTTTGTAGTGCTTGAAGTGCTTGAAGGTCGCGCTCTCTGATGATGTAGAGACGAGAGTTGTCGGGACGTATGACGACAATTCGACCGTCTTGGGTCCACACGTTGCGATTTCCTGCCACCACCTTTGCAGCTGTGAGGAGTTTTGCCCGTAACATGGTGAGAGACTCGGTGATGAGAAAATCAGTACCCTTAAGTCTCCGCTTTCTCTCCCAAATTAGTGCACGCGGGATGTACCGTGCCAACTTGAGAATGATAGCCCTAGGTCTCTGACGCTCGGACGATCCTGCCACGTCTGCGAAAGTTCGCCGTAGAGGTCCCAGACGATGAACTCTATCAATATCCTCATAACGCAGGAGGACCCCGGAGTTGTCTCCTAGCCGACGATTCACAAAATTAAGGACGGTATTTACCACGTCCTCGTCTGGACACTCTGCTATGCCATGAATTAGCAGGCAGTTCCTTCTGCTATATTGTTCGGCGGCGTCGTTGTGGTCAGCTTGGTTGATCAAGGCTTTTGACATCCGGTCAATATCAACCTTCACTAGGTCAAGCTCTTTCGTCACGCTCGCTTTGACTACAGCAATCTGGTTATCCAGGCGCTTCTGCAGTTCCTGTATTGCAGCTAAAGTATCGGCGACTGAGCTCTCATCATCGGTGGTTAGGTTAGTGTCCTTCCTGGGAGCGGTAACCGATGTTACTAAATGTTGCATATCCAACAACTGTTGTGTTGCAGACTGTTTTAGTTCTTCGAATTGAGAATTGCAAAACGAAGAGAGCTGCTTGATGGTCTTGAACTCTTTTTGGGTTTGGGAGTTAGCAACTGGCACTTCTGCTGGTGAAGACATCATGATCCTCTTTGAAATGTGACAATGTAGTTTATAATTGGCTCAATTGAAAATAAAGTATATAAATATGCATTCAAGATATTTGGCCGATTTGATAATATCCCCTAGGCACTCATTGTGATTAGCAAAGGTGTGGTGCTTCAATCTTCATCATGAAGGCCGTGGAAGCTAAGGTTATGCTGTGCATTCAACACAAAGAACTAAGTTCTTTGTTACAAACTTATTTTGACTGGAGTATCTTTGACAAGAACAAGCTCCGTTTCATCCATAAACAAAAGTTTTCACATGAAAAAAACAGAAATGAAAAGGGAAATAGTTACTGTAATATCAAAGGCACTCACGTACTAATAGGTGTGCGGGTCACAGGAACCTAAATACACCATCGTGTGTAATTTTTATATTCGAAAACACTCTGGTTATCACGAAAAACAATTCACAATCAAGAGAAAATTTATCTGTGACTTTAGGCTACCAACAATGTCAACAGACAATGAATGTAATGAATGTAATGAATGTAATGTAATGAATTGAATGGGAGTTGGGACGGGATAATCGGCGCGATACTTCGTAATGAAGCCAACATGTCAAGTTTCGGCATGGCAATGACCCCAGAACGTTTTGAACAGGTTTCATTTACGAAGTATCTTTTCAACGAAGAAGTTCAAGTGTATATTCGACTGCCAGGTCGCAATGTTTCCCTGAAGAGTTTGTTGTCTCCTTTCAGTCTTCATCTGTGGACAAAGTTTATCGTCAGCGCTGTTGGTTTGTCCGCCATCTTAGCTCTGCTCTACAAAATAGACGGCGAGAGTCTAAAAGACACAATATTCCATGTTTTTGTCGCCATGTTCTGCCAACAAGGATCAGTCGAACCTACGCGTTCACACTCAAAGCGTAGTATTATTTGTTTGGTTTATTTACTGCCTACTGGGAATAATTGTTGTTGTAAGCAGTTATTTAGGTTTGTTTGTATCAATTCTTACGAATTTCACACCCAAATTGCCATTTACTTCGTTGAATGGGTTACTGAATGATGGGACGTACTCTGTGGGAATGAAAGAAAAGAGTTGGTTACTTAACGATTTCAAGAACGCTAAAGGAAAGGAAAACGAGCTGACACAGATCTACAATCGACACATCAGCCCAGACCCAGAAAATATTGTTCAAACTCTCAAAGAAGGTTTTCAAAGAGTGTGTAAAAGAAAATATGCATATATAGTTGGAGATGTAGCCAGTCACTTTAAGTATGAGTATTGTGATATTATAAGTTTGCCAAATGTGTTTGCAAAGACAGGTAATGGTTTGGCTTTTCAAAAATACAGTCCATACCTTAGGCTCTTTGATAATAATCTATTAAAACTTAGGAGTTCGGGCATCTTGAAAAAACTTTTCAAGGATACCATGCATACAATGATTCCTATTGAGGAAAATAAACATATATTTGTTTCCTTTTAACACGTTATTCCTATTTTTTCTCTTGCACTTGCTGGAATAATAATTGCTTTAATCATCTTAGCTCTTGAATTACTTTACTTTCATATTTGCACAAGATAATATTAATTACATGCTCAAGTGCTCAATAAAAAATCGCTTCAGCCACTGTCGAAAAGTTGATTAACGCACCAGGATCCTATCAAATTCGTAGACTACAGAAGGACATTATTTTTTTAGTTAGTGTAAGATTATTTGTA
>JAMZAV010010970.1:0-20691 GCA_024449915.1 Sweltsa coloradensis | reverse complement strand
TTTTGGGGTTATAATTTGGGGGGGCCCTAAAAAAAAACGAATTTTTTTTTTTTTGGGGCCCGGGGCCTCTATTTAAAAAAAAAACGATTAAAAGAAAGCAAATATTGCATTACTAACCCCTTACGTCACGTCATAGGGAGTTCGTCCTCGGTCCTTGGCCTGGGCCCAAAAAAGCTTCATTTGCCAACTCGAAAGCAACAAATTTTCACCCAAATTGCGAGCTTGGAGGGGGATCGCGGGGTTTGCAACCCTTCCTTACAGATCCCCATCCCCAAATTCGAAACCAAAAAAATTGCGAGTATATCGATTTGGGAAATAGTATCCGCACCCGACACTGTTTATAGGCCTACGCTAAAATGACTAAGAAAAGTGTTTGTAGGGACCGTGGAATAGGCTGGAACTTTTAAAAAATGTAATTGGGCGAGTACAAACCATTTAAATGCTTTTTTATCGATTTGCTAATATTCCCCAAAAAGGCAAAAAAATACGTTTTTCGACTCTAGGCTAAAACAAAAAAAAAACAGGGCTTCCCCCAAAAAGGGTGTTTCTTTCAGTACCGGAATGAATCGTAGGGTTTTTAAACCCCACTGAAACCAATCCCGGGTGGAACTTAAACAATAGGTTAATCCGTTTTTTTAGAATTATAGCCCTGAAAAACCCACAATATTTGGCCATCGTAGTTAGATCTTTTTAAAAAAAACCTCAGCCAATTCCTACTTCAAGTGATGAATTGCGTTTTTTTACGGTTTCCGCTTGTTTCCTCACACGACGCATTCTGCCATATTGAATAACCCTTCCGCTAATGAAGTTTTTCATTCTGTTCCCTTTTCACTTTTTTTCTTCCGCTACTGACGATCTCTTCTAAAACGCTCATCTTTTTCTTATGGGGCCCTCTTCTTTTGTTCAACACTATTCAAACCATAAATAGGTGCAGGCTATCATAAAATCAAATTTGAGCTCTCTGACCAATTTTTGACAAACATCACTGATTGAAGTAAAATATTTTTAGCCATTCCGTAATGGCTCATTGCCTTAGGCCTCCCCAATGACCACTCAAAAAACTACCTAA
Organism: Sweltsa coloradensis; assembly: GCA_024449915.1. Taxonomy (NCBI): domain Eukaryota; kingdom Metazoa; phylum Arthropoda; class Insecta; order Plecoptera; family Chloroperlidae; genus Sweltsa; species Sweltsa coloradensis. Next base: position 19,622 of record JAMZAV010010970.1, on the reverse strand, counting down.
GAATGCGCGCGGCCCCGGGGAGGTGTTAAACAACATGGCGACAATTCGGCACCAAATCCATTAGATCGAGCACTGGCGGCGAGCTCGTCAAAAATGGCTGGCGAAATTGTGTTTCCGGGGCTAGAGCTTATGCCAACGTGTGTTGTCGCACCATTTATACTTCGGGGATTTTTCCGATCTGTTCCTCACATTTCCCTTTTTTCGAAACCCATTAAAAAAGATTTATTTTATCTACGTTTGCATTTTTTATCCCTTTTCCAACCACAAGTAGGCGTAATTGCGTGGTGGGGCCAACTATAGCCAAAAATTAAAACCTTTCCTATTCCTATTTTCGAAGGGATGGGGATGAAATTAAAATATTATTAAAAAATATCTCAAATATTTGGGTTTTTGAGCGTAAGATATCCGAAAATAATTAAAAGCAGTTATTATTATTTTTTTACAAAATTAAGTAAAGTTGCCCGCCAAAATTGGTATTGGTCCAAGGAATTTTCCCAAATTTTGAATTTAGATTTTAAATTTTTTGAAGTGAAACGGTCTGTTTGTTGTATCAACAAATTTTTGCAACAAAGATATAACACTGAACACTGAAGTGCAAGGTGCAATTTTTAACTTTTCCCCGATAATGAAAACAAAAAAAGTACATTTTTAAATTTTTTATCATATTCCTAAAATGTAATAAATTGGGCCTACATCTTTGAAAAACCGGAGTTTAAATTTGAAATCATCGAAAAAGTGGCTTTATTCAGAACTGACGAACTTCAAAAAAATACGGGCTGCAGAATTGGTATTTTTATGAAAAGTTCTTGAAACATTTTTCCGAATTTTTATATACATAGGCCTCCCTTTTTGTTGTTGAAAAAAACCACTACGGTTAATTAGAGGTAGCCCATCACAACGAAAAAAAATTGAATGGGGCCCTATGTGCTATGTACCCTGTATGTGACATTGGAAGGGTGTGATAGCCTATGGCAAAAGCTAAATTAAAATTACTGTCTGAAATTGTTGACCTTTTAAAGGTTGGGTGACGGGAAAAAAACATTAAGAAAATTAAAAAAAAATAAACAAAAAATACTAAAAAAATCTATCAAACACAACGGGAAAACTCGTGGGTGACACCATACTGTCTTCTGACAATATTTTTTTGGATTTCACCCGGGATTTAAAATGTAAGAATAATGTTTTTATTAAGAGTGGGCCCCAAACCAAAAATTTAAATTTGGATCACAATTTTTAAAAAGTTGTTATTTTTAGTGTAAAAGAGTTGTTTTTAAAAGAAAAATTGTGGGCCCAAATGCTTAACCTTCGAGACAACCCTTGCGTCAGGTGCCCCTTTTTATGGGTCCCTTACACCCACGGCCCCTTCCCCTTCTTTTAAAAATTTGGGGTTTTTTTGTGATAACCATAGCAAAAAATATATCTTTATTTTATTTCAACGTTAACATCCGAAAACAAAACGTATCATCCCAAAAAACTAAATTTTTTATTTACATATCACCGTTCTTCACGTATTTCCGCTGTGTCTACCTAGTGATCACTACTGCAGGGTTCACTTCCGCCAAACAGGGCCGCGCTAGTGTGTTTTTTGGTGCCGAAAAAGGAGGAAAAAACAAAAACACCCCTCCTAGTTGCTGTATCCAAGCTTTCCGGGTTGGTTCACGAGTGTCTGTTTTTCAATTTTTTTACAAACGAACCCAAGGTGAACATTTCCTAAAAGTTGTTTTAAGTTTTCAAAATTTTGAGAAGGGAAAAATTTGTAAATAGGGGATTTCGCTTCTATCCAACATTCTGATATTTTACTCGTTGTTATTCGGCAGATATAAATTTGGAACTAGGCTACATATTATTTTTTAAAGGGCCCCCCGCGTGATAAACAATTTGGTACAGAAAAACCTTTTTTGGGTACCTTCAAAAATTGCTATCGATCTACCACACCAAAAAAGCCCGGCCAAAAGGGACGAGTCCAATTTTTTAAATGCAGGCGAGAGCGCTACGCCGTCCGGAGCGATCGGCGGAGAAACTGAAATGGTGGGGCGGCGAGGTCAATCGCTCCCGCCGTATGCCGTAAGGAGATGAGTTCCTCACGGCTCCCGTTTAGAAGGGCCCTTTAAAGGCCAGTATCTACGGAGCTCCCCTAAAACCGAGAATTAAACTTTGCCTGGAGGCGCCGCACGTTAGGGCGCGGGCCACAGGGGTTTGGGTAGATTCTATATCTAGTCTTTAAGGGGGGGCGGCGGGAGGGGTCCGGCTATTGGGGCTTCGATTACTTTTTTGTCGCCTTAAAAGGAATTTTCTCAGTTTGCATAATATAGTGGCCCCAACAAAAGAATGCGGTCTCTAAATTTTTTTTTTCCCAACATATAAAACTTTGTCAATTATTTCACGCTAGCTCAGCGGGGATCTTGCACTCGGAGGATCTCTGTGTCTAGCACAGATAATTTTTTGCTTAGTTGGTAAAGTATTTCTTTTTCATACAAAAAGGCAACTTCCTTTTACCGGCTTTCATTCACCCCCCCACTACTAAGCATCTGCTTTTTTCTTTGGGAGCAAGTATACAGGCTTCTTAGAAGGTCCCGTATTCAATTCGAGGCAAATAAAAAAAAATTGGTGCTAGTCATATAGTACATGCATAGAAACAATTTGATAAAGCCCTGCGTTGGGCTGGCCGCTATAGTGACGTCCTCCCGGGCCCATGCCAGCTGCATAGAGCTCGCTGCACACATTCTGCGGGGATACTTCTATTAGCGCCCATGGACAGCCCCCACGTTTGAATTTTTTTTGTGTTTTGAAGATTAAATTTTTGGGAAAAAACCAGATCGTCCGTTTGATAAATGTTTAACAAAGAGGGTTCTTTGGAATAAAATATTGGGGGGGTTGAGACGATTTTTTGAGGCCAAAAAAGTTTTTGTAAAGCAAAAACACCTATTCAATATTTGCATTTTTTTCACTGTAAATACAGGGTTCCCACAAACTGGAAACAGGGAATGTCGGAATGTCGGGGAAACGGGAAATGGAAATTGGTCGGGGGAAAGTCGGGAAATATTTCATTTTGGACCCAAATGTTGGGGAAAGTCGGGGAATTTAATTAAAAAAAATCAAAAAGCTACAAAAAAATTAAAGAAAAAAACCATTAAAATGTTATACGTGATGTTTGCTAAAAAAAAAATGATAAAATTTACAGAAAATTTAAAGGGGGTTTTTGGGGGGCTAGGGGGTGGGGAGGCTTTTTAAAAAATTTTTTTAAAAAACAGTAAACTTTTTAGCCTGGTCGACGTTATTGAGGGGTAGGGAAATTTTAAGAAAATTGTCAGGGAAAATCAGGGAAAGTCGGGGGAAAATTAATTTAAAAAGATTTTGTGGGAAACCCTGAAAAACCGTCAGTTCTTTGGTCATTTTCGTTAACGTTCAAGCTGATCACATCGAGCGTGACGAAAAAAATTTCTTGACAGTTTATTTTGGGGTTTGCCCAAAGGGGTTCCAAAGGGCTAGGCCCCCAAACATGTCATATAGGAAATTTTGTTCTCATTGCCTATAAGCTTGCACATCAATTACAATTTTTATTTGGGCCTAATGGGGGAATTGCCGTATCATAAAACGAGAAAAAAACCAACAAAAAACACAAAGCGAACGATTGAGATTTTGAAGGGTAGATGGGGAAAAGTCGAATTCATTTTAAAAAAAAATCTCCGAAAATTTTAAAATATTAAAAACTATTTAAGTCTAACCAAATTAAAATTTTCTGACTGGTTACAATCGTAGAACTTGCCAATTTTAAAAAAAATGCTACCAAAGGGGGGTGGTATAGTTAAGTCATCCGCAGTCCGACTTGTACTGAATAGCACGGTAGCAGGAGCAGCAAGGGGGATCGTAACCGTAACTGATCCAAAATTTTTTCACGGGTTTTTTAAAAAAAGTCGTTAAGCCCGCTACCCCAAAGGGGTGTTTTACAAAGGCCTACCTTTTTCCCATAGACACTTAAAGATTAATATGGGCCACCTTCTTACCATAGCCACTTGAAGATTAATTAGGCCTCCCTTTCTTACCATAACCCTCTGAAGATTAAATGGGCCTACCTTCTTACCAAAAACATCTGAAGTTTAATATAGCCACCTTTTTTACCATGGCACTCTAAAGTTAAAAAGGGCCTCCTTCTTACCATAGACACTCTGAAGATTTATAAGCCTACCTTTTTTACCATAGCATTTAAAGATTAATATACCTACCTTCTTGCCAAAACACTCTAAAGATTAATATGGGGCCTACTTCTTACCATAACATCTGAGTTTAATTTGGGCCTACCTTCTTACCATAGACACCTGAAGTTTAAATATAGGCCTATTTTCTTCCCATAGCCACTCTGAAGTTTAAATATTGGCCTACCTTCTTACATAGACCTCTGAAATTAATATGGGGCCTCCTTTTTACCATAGACACTTGAAGTTTAATATAGGCCTCCTTTTTCCATAGACACTTAAAATTTAAATAAGGGCCACCTTTTTACCATAACACTCTGAAGATTAATTGGGCCCAAAAAAGATACTTGCTTGAAACTTTGGTCAATCCCTTTAAAATACTTTTTAGGAAAAATTTTCCCAACTAGTGATTCATGTACCTGTAGGTGGGGGGGCTTATTTGACTCTTCTCACAAAGTCTTTTTTTCTTTGTAACCAAACGCCTAGTCTAATATCGAATTTAAAAATTTCCGGGATGTGCGTGAAATCTGTACCTTTCTTGCACCAATTGTAAATCACCTCACGAACATTCTCTTCTCCAGTTATACTTTCATATAATAATTATTTATTTAAAGTCATTATAAATTATAGAACTCGCTTTTTTTTCAAAATTCCCTTTACTTATTAGTATTTATATTTTCCCTCATTACATGTGAATCTATTTTTGAACTTTAGTTATTAAGGTTTTTCATTTTCCCTCTCCCAAAAGGGGTTTTATCGTTCATGTATCGGGCGAATGATAAATTTAAATTGAAATTTTTCGTCAGAAAATCTGATAGCCAAAATTTTCCTATCCTGCTTTCTCGGGGGCCCGGGGGGCACCCCCTTCTGGGGCGCCCCTGCACCCAATTATGGGGTCCTAAAAAAAAAGTTTTCAGGGAGCCCTTGGATTCCCCTGGAAAAAAGCATACCCACCGGCAAGGGAGTCCAAAAAAATCTTGTCCTGGACGGGGAGAATAAAACTAGCGCCGAGGCGAAAATTTTTTAAAAACGTGTTTTTAGAGTGCTTTGGTGCGTTTTTTAAAAAATAGTGGCTAATGCAACATCAAAATAATGTAGTTTTTTTTGCAGTCGAATTGACATTACCAGGATATTTTTGGGGACGCGTGTACCCTTTTCTCAATTTTTAAAATTAATTTTTATAAAAAAGCAACGAATATTCTAATTTAAACTAAAACTATTCTAAAATAATTATTGCTATAAAAAAAGATGGAGTTGATTTCCTGTAGGCCTACATTTATTTTTTTCTTGGCGAAGCAAAAGTTGGTATTCCTTGATTTTTATTAAAATTTGTGGGCGCCTTTCAATAATGTTTTATTTTTTAGGAGTGTTTTTAATTTTCTATTTTTTTAAAGTTTTAATAATTTTAATTATTTTCTTACCAGTTTTTTTTTATCCTCTCATATTTTTTTCTCAATAATGACTTTCTTTTACCCCCCCCCCCCCCCCGGCACTGGAGCGGCCGCTCCTACCCGTGGGGTGGGGGTACTGTCCCGGAAGGTCTAGTCCCTTTGGCTCAAATTTGGGGGTTGGGGGCTCGCTGAGTATAAAATTAATTCATCATTTTTGTTTTTTTTTAAAAAAAATGTTGGCTCAAGAAAAACCCAAGAAAAATGGGGCTATTAAAATTAAAAACTCTTGAAGCAAAACCGGGGGGACCTCCCCCTGCCCCCACCCTTTTCGGACACCCAACCCAGCGGGCACCCCTGGTATAGTGGTTTCAGAAAAAAATTTATTCTTTATGGTACCTGCTTTGGGGGACCTTGTTCTTTTTTTTAGTTTTTTGGCACGATCTTTTGAGCGCTTATTTTAAAACCATCACAATTACATTCCCATCGACACGGGGATTGGCTTGTTTGGGGAATTTTTATCAAATAGGCACTATACTATTTCCTTCTAGCTCATAATTATATAGCAAACACCAAAGATTATTGGGCCCCTTTCGTCACAAAGCCGCCACCCCCTTTTACCCTGAGCTGCCCCCACCCACCTATTTCCCGGGGGGGCCTGGCCCCGAATTTGTATGGTCGGGGGCCACTAGCCAAGAATCTTTGATGTAGGGGCCCGGGCATTATGAAACTGCTTAGTTGTCAAATAGTATCAAGGGGGTCATAATTTTGATTTTCAATATGATTTCAGTATAAGAGGGTAATTTTAGCTTCGCAGAGCCCAAAATCTTAAAAATCAATTATATTTTTTTTGTTGATCTTAATTCAATCTTTAAAAAAATATGACAAAATTGAGCCGTTCACTTCTGCTTCTATGACAACTGTGCAAAATTTCGGGCAACGTAATGTCATCAGCCCAGCAAAAAAAGGGAAATTTGCTTTTTACCATTTCCCTACCCTATCCCCATAAAAACCAAAATCTAGGTAGGTAGTGACATCTAGGTCAGTGGTTTTTCAACCGTGGTCCGGGTGGTAGAAGACAGATTAATTTAATGCGTTATACTTAAAATTTATATTTTAATTTAACATTTTTAAAATCCTGTTTTTTTCATTTTCTCTTTGCGCGTTAAATTGCAAATTCAAAAGAACGTACATTGAAACTTGTCAACTTAGCTAGCTCAAAGTTCTGCTTTTTAATAGGTTTGATAACCATGTTGGCACAGATGAAAAATGAAAACCCTCCTTTTGCCAAAAACCCCAAAACGTATCCCGTACCATATTTTTATTCGTGGTTTTATTTATTAAAAAGTATTATTTGTTTCAAAATTAAGAAAACGTTAATCAAATTTATTACAGTTTTAACAAAAAATAAAACCCAATGCATTTGTATGCCCTTTTGTTGTGAGAAGAATCGTCACTAAAAGGGGTAAGGGCACATAGTAAACGTAATAAAAAATTTATATAATTGCTATGAAAAACTAAAAAAAAGACTAAAAAAAATCAAAACCTGAATAATTCAAATAACTTTTCATTTCCCGTGGGGAAAAGCAGGCATAAAACCCAAAATTGATATTTGCAGGTGCAAAGTTTTTTCAAAGATTCTTACTACAAAACCCAAAAATCATGAGGCATTAAGTTTCTAAAGATGCAAAAAAAATGCAAAAATAAATAGTTTCAATAAAAACAAAACCCCCACCTGTTGCTCACATAATTAATAATTAAATTTTTCACCTATACTAACAGGGTACAGATAAAATTTCATATTTTCTTTTTTGGGTACGATATAAAAAAAAAAAAGGTTTTTCAATGGGGCAACCGAAAAGTTTAATGATAGTCTCCGATCCCTACCCTACTTTAACAAAAAAATTATTGTTCTCTCCATTAGGGGGCCCATAGACCCCCCCCCCCCCCCCCCAAAAACATCGGCTAATTTTAATATGGTGGTCCCCCGATTTATGAGATTGTGAGGGTGGGGCCGTGTCAAAAAAGGTTGAGTACACTATTTTTAGGGAATGAATTTACATCTTGGCAATGGGATATTAGGCCTCAAAAATCCCGAATAATATTTATTTTCCAATTTTCGATTGTCTGCACACAACTATCACTGGGGCATTGGAAGCATACTATAAGTAGGCACAAACTTTCGTCAGACTTACCAAAACTCGAGGTTGGTTTACAAACTTGGAAGAAAGAAGGGGAAAAAACCGGCGGACATCTGAAGTAATTACCTACATTTTATTTCGCTGGGCTGGGCGCCTAGGCCCCGAAAAGTACCTTAAAACTAGGCCCACACATGGCTTACTATAAAACAGCACTTTACCTCCGGGGATTTGGAGGCATGGAAGTTTAATGAAAATTTTTAACACCTGATGAGAAAAAGATTGAGAAAATAGGTTGTTGCTTTTTTTTTTGGGGAGGCCTCCCGGGGTGTAGGGTACAAGCCTGGAAAAATTTGGGGAATTTTACGGGGGCCTAGCAAAGTTACGGAAAAATTTAAAAATTTTTCGGATTTTCTGGGAATTTTTTTTATTTCCATATGGCCTAACCACAAAAATCTATAAAATTACCATGAAAATTTAAAACCCATAAACAAAAAAAAATTCGTGGCAAGCCCCCCACATCCCTTTTTGGCCTATGGTGTGCCACCAAAGCAAATCATAAATTAAATTTATACCGCAGTGGTAAACGGTTTTTTTTAAAATGGGGCCCTCCCCCACTACACAAAATTTCCGCCATTCACTGATCCTCGTACCAAGGTCACTGGGGAGCTCCATATGCCCCGTCGAGCGGGAAAAGGCCCAAACTCGGGGGGACCTAATGGTTTGGAAAAACATCCTTACCCCTTCAACTTTCCCTTTTTAGTTTTTGTGCTGTGACCTTAGCTCCGGCCCCCACATGGCGATCACCAGGATCACTGTTTGTTCAGCTTAGGCAATACTTGGAGCCTTCCACTATATTCCAGTGGATGTAAGAAGGGTGTGTCTTTCCCCCTTTTTAAAATTTGAAAATTTTAAAACAGTAGGTTTGCTTCGGAAAATACAACCAAATTAAAAATTATCAGCAGGAGGCACGTGGCTCTTGAATTTTTTGTTTAATCTCCGCCGAGTGTGGGGGGGGAATTGAAAAAGTATTTCCGCCAGAGCATCGTGTGTTCTCTGACAATCGGTCTGATGAAGAAATGTATGCATTTTTTTCAGCATTTAATCAAAAAAATTATTTCGTACAGTCTTCACCAAAAACCAAAAATACTATAGGCCTACAAATTGAGCCCCCTGCTGCAACCATTTTCCATTTACTGTACCCCCTAGGAACTTCTGTCACCTTGCGAAGAAAATTTTAGATTCATATAATTTAGGGGCCCTACACTATACGCAGACAACCCAAACCTCTAAACCCCCTGGGGTTTTCTGACCCCGTCTTTGATGCTGTTTATGTGGATAGAAATGGACCCATGAAGTGGGTGTTAAAAAACACATAAACATTGTTCATGTAAAACTAGAGCGTGGGTAAACTTGGGGACTATTTGAAGTAAAAAAGGAAAACGCATCAAAAGGAAGCTCAAAAAGGACGGCAGGGGATTGTTCTTAACGGGCCCCCTCAATTTTTTTTTAATTGATCCCCCCATTGTGTTTTTTTATTATTTCTTTTTCAATAATAATTACAATTGTGAGGGTTGAATTGACCCAAACGTGAACTTTACTCACACGTTCAAAGTGCTAGGGGAGTACAGCGATTGGAACCCGTAGGCCCACATGGAGCAGTCGCTCGTGCACTGCATTGACATTCAGGCACCAAATGAACCCCAAAACCCTTTAAACCCCTTTTAAAAGAAATTTCTTTTCATTGACAGTCCCTTAATTAAAAAAAGCGACGTTAAAGGTTTTGTAGGTGGAGTTGTTGGGTGGGATGTCCCCCTGGAGCAAAGTATGTAGCCGGAAAAAATGTTTTTGAGGCTTTTTTCAAAAAAAATTGTGTTTTCCTGACCCCTGAAACTCAGTGGGAGATGTGTAGTTATGATTTCTATGAAATGTTTCTACGAATATTTTACATTTTTTGGGGGGGGTCCCGTTAAGAAAAAAGAAACCCGACGGCAGTAAAAACTCTTTTCCCAAAAATTATCAGACAGATATTTAGAATTCCTGCCCTTTAGGGTCCGTAGTTGCTAGTAGCGACAAAATCTGAAAACTGAACATAGACTAGGGCAGGGTTACGACAGTGTTGCTGGCGCTAAGCGCTAAAAACTCTGATGGGAGGTCCGGGTTCGAATCCGTCTAAGAACTGCAATCCTGACTGAAGGTTTTTCCGAGGTTTTCCTCGGGGGTCGTTAAGGCGAATGCAAGGGATGAGTCCTCGTAAACACCTCGGATCCTTCACAATTCCTATCCGACAGATCCCTAGTTCACCTGAAGAGGGGCTAATTGCACCCTATAACAGGTTTCCCACGATAAAAATTTAAATTTAGGGCAGGGTTGCCATTTTCTCTGATAGGCTATGTAGAGAACAGGGCCGGATTAAAGCATTTGGCGCCCCTAGGCTATAATATTTTAAGCGCCCCCTGTATTGGGCCTACTTACCTACCTTTATATAACAGTATTTTTGTGATGACCCAATCTGTCCCCCCTCCCCCCCACCTCTCCCATTCTTCACAAAAAATTAAAATGCTTAATATTTTTTAACTTACCGCATTGGTGACGACTAATATTATTTGCAATTGTATTTTCTACACTTACTGTATTTGTGGGGGATTTTCGGGTAAAAAATTAACTGAAGCTGCTAATTTTAGGAATGGATTCTAATAATATTGCTTCGCACACTACCTTTTTGTTTTGAAGTTTTCTATTTTGTGCACCTTAACTTTTTTATATGTTTCATGTTGTTTCACTGTTATCACTCACTACGTTCCGTTTGCGAATAAGAATTATAATATTCAAACATAAAATCATAACAAACACTTAATCACTTTAATTAGTACGGTACTGTAAAGGTTTAAACACAATAATACATTATTATTATTAGAACAAATTAATTTGTGTTCAGAGCGTTAACCCAAAAGTATAAAAAAGAACTTAGCACTCGCACCGTTTACGAATAACCATTTTAATATTTTAATAAATATGTTTGCCGCGCACAGAACTGACACGACTGTTTGGACGAAATTGTTAATTGAACTGAGTGATGTCTATTAGCCAAGTTGCATAAATAAGAGACGTTAAGCCATATCCAATCCAATTGGCTTGGCCCTTGAGCTTGAGCTTTGTCCTCTTTCGCCCCCCCCCCCCAAAAAAAAAAAAAATCAACTAGTTATTTTAATTAAGACTACTTTACACTTAAAAAGTACTCCTGAACGACATTCATTTTAACTGTTGTAAGAATTATGTTAACTTAAACTTAAAACATGTGAACAAGGCTTGGTGGTTTGAAAGAAGGGATGAATGCTGCAGGTCAGTGTGCTGATCGTGGGATGGAGAGGGGGGGGCGCCGATGGGTGAGGTTATTTCATGTCATAAATTTATTGAGAGCGACTAATTCTATAGAAAATACGCATTGTCGAAGACCCAAATTCCTATTTAGTCATGTATCAAAGAAAACAAACACCATAAAGTTCTCTTCCCGAGTTGAGAGCTTACTACCCTGACAATTTAGAGGTTGGCGTAGGAATACCAACTACTTTTTAAAATTCATTTAGGCCGATGTTACAATAACATTTAGGAGACAAGGCAACTTTGTTGCGCGGAGCTCTCAGTGGGCGCTCTCAGAGGGCGCAAGCGCCCTCTGAGAGCTTGCGCCCCTAGGCTACAGCCTAGTTAGCCTAATGGTTAATACGTGCCTGGTAGAGAATAAAATAAATCAATGGATTTGTATACTTCTCATTAACGATATTTTGTTTGGTATTTCTATGGTATTATTTTTTGTGATTTTGAATTTGCATTGCAATTTTTGCTTTGAAATTAGGTTGATATTCAAGGTGATGCATAAGCAGCAACTGGGTATCAAAAGGGGGCGTGGTCATTTGTGTCACATTTGTGTCTGCCCTAAGCTCTTCTTCTGCCTGGGATTTCTGTTATGTAGTAAATATAATGTTGAATTGTGCCAAGTTCTACATGTAACATAGCATAGGGCCTATGCCTAGTTAGAAATTTGAAACTAATTCTTGTACAAAATTACAAATATAGGTAGCCTACTTTGGCCTAGGCATCTGTCAATTTATTCAGCAGATATTAAGTGTTTTTTGGCTCGATGTTTTGATAAAATACATTTTTGTATAGGTTATGATGGCAAAAATACAAAATCATGTTTTGAAACATTTACTGACTTTAAATAACATTGACTTTAAATAGGCCCTACCTGTTTACAGCCTTCTGCTATTCAACATTTGAAGCTTAAGAATAAACATCAATTTTTCATTTCTCAATTTCATTTATCGGGAAACACTCCCGTAGGGTGTAATAGATTTTTATAGAAATCAATCTAGAAATTAAAAAATCCATTCCAGCGGGGTATCGAACCCCGGTCTCCCGATTGCCGGTCGAGTGCTTTACCCCTAAGCTACCGGGACCGGCATGGAATGGATTTTTTAATATCTGGATTGATTTCTATAAAATTCAATTTTTTGCTTGTAATTTGACTGCTGTTCACAGTTTTAGCTTGTCAAGCTTCTTGAATTAATAATCAATTTAACTACCACTCAAATATAGCCTAGTTAATTATGTTTCTTTACTTATGCCTATTCCACAATTTTATCCTAGTATGTACTATGTAATTTGTAAGGAATTGGAATTGGTGAAATTTTGGAATTGTCACATCCCTACTTAAAATTAGGGTTGCCGTTCGAAACGAATTTCGGTATCGATTATCGGTCGCAATAATCTATTTTAAAAAATATCGATTGATAATCGATAATCGAATAAAAATTAGGCCTAAACTTGCTCGCATACCGACGCGGACCGTGGACCTTTTGTGAGTGCATTCTTTTGTTCCTTTTATTTGCTCAAAACAGCGTTTTTCTACGCTAGCAACGTCTTTCACAAGCTCTCCCCCCCCCCCCGCGTCTGGCCGGCCCTACGAGAGCGCGTTTCGTGGAATAGACAGACGCTACCCGGCTTGAAAGTTGTCTTTGTGAATGTCGTTCTTCTTGGAACTCGTGGTCCTGTGAAGTTTCATTTCAGCTTTTGTTGTGATTGTCGTTCATATCATTTACGAGATATTATTAGTTAAACTATTCAAATGCTCCGATATTTATTACGCAACAAGATGAATAATGTTGGAGATTAGTTTGGAAGACGACGTAATATTGATGTGAGAGAATTGAAGATATATTGGATGAAGTAAAGCGATACCAAGTTGGCGTGGAGTGGGAGAAATGTATCTCGATAAAATACTTGTTGACCTTGAACGATGTACTACAATAATTGGCTGTGAGTGTGACGTGCCGAGGTTGAGCAATCAGCGCCTGATCGGCGCAGTGAGGGTTACCAACTTGGGTCAACTAAATTCACACATCATCGAATTTATGGCACACAGGGGTCTGGGGACGAAATCCCATGGGGGCCGGAGGCGTAAAAATTTTTGGGGGAGCTGGGGTTTGGGGAAACCCAGCCGTCGAGAAGATCATGCCGAACGAAAAAATGTTCACCAATACTGTATTCTCATGTTTTAATTCTTCTTTTTAGGAAGGCGAATTGCTACCAGTTCCATTTCAGAGGCAACAATCGGAAGAAAGCACAGGAAAATCGCTCACTGTACGTTTCAGTGCCGAATTTCGTCTGTCTCACGGTCGCTAAACAAACGGACTAATACTAAACTGAAATCTCATGTTGTAGCGCCTGCGCCTCGCAAGTGCACTACATCAAGGGGTTTAGGGAGGGTAGTGGGACAGGCAGTCACGAGCATAGAGGTCACGAGACGACTAAGCTAGATATACTACAAAAGGCGGCTACATGAAGAACTAACTTTTATTCCAAATTACCAAACAAGATGTACCGACTTTAGAGAGAAAAACACTAATTCACTGGCAATACTCTAAATTTCATAAAATGTAGTACAAATTGACTTTCACAATCCCGACAAAGTGCCGTCCGAATGAGCAATCCTCGTTTGACAAAGGCCTCAAATCAGTACTGTCGGAGAATTTCCGGACGGTTGCAACCTAGGCCGGAGTGCAGCGCCCGAGCGAGCCGCCTGTAACACACACACTTATGCATGCTAGTAGCCTCTGCATGTCATGAGCGCTTCGTACTTCACATCTTACGGTGTTGTGATCTCGCAGTGGACGCATTTTCACGGAAAAGCGAGTAATGTCTGATGGTATTTTATGAAGTTCTGAGGCGGGCGCGTAATTACAAATTTCGTGCGCGGGCGAGCTATATGATATCGATCATTTCGTTCGGAATAATCGTACGGATCGATACATCTGATTACAAACGCGAACCTACTTAAAATGCGGAAAATGTCTTAAGTAAGATTGTAACATGCCCAAAAATGTGTCTGATCTAAATTATAGATTCTGAAGGTTCCCTTAAGATTTCACTAACGTCAAATATGTTGTTTGTGTGGTAGAGAGAGAGAGAGCCAATTGCATTCTTTTTAAACCATCAAAAGCTATTTTTCATGGTTGATCCACAGTAATAACACTGTGAACCCATAAATGTGCCAAGTAATTTTTGTTTTTTTTTGTTTTAGACACTCACCGAGCATCATCCGGAGGTTAGTACGTATGCTATCAAGAAACGGCAGGCCATCGTTGACATACTCCGGGGTTCCGCCAGAACGCAGTGAACCAATGTACAGACAAACAAAAGAGGAAATTGATGCCACAAGGAATCAGCTCCTTTCCAAAAAAAAGTCAGATTAACATTTCTAAATAGCTAATATCTACAATTTGAGTTTTTATGCTGGTTAAACAGTTGAGCAGTATTTAAAGAAGTTGTGCTTTTTGAACTTACACTAACTTAAGATGGAAGACTCACCAGAAAAGAAACGTGAACCTCTGTCGGAGAAATTACTTCGTCGTGAAGATTTACGCAAGCAAGAAGTGACACGTAAGCGTGAAGAAAGGAAAACACAAAAGCACCAACGGAAAAAGTAGACTATTTCAGAGCAATATTAGCAGAAAAGTGTTCCAAACATAAATAAAGCTCTCGATGCCTTGGCTCCCAATGACGAGAACAATAAAGTTGACTTGCCAAGCCAATTTGATAGCATCAATAAGGATCTGAAGAACCTTCAACAGTATGTTGGATCATCCACCTTATTCGTGAAAGAGTTCGAAGTACGGCGTGCCCAGGAATGCGTTCGAGAAATAGAGCTAAAGTCGCGTAAACTCGAAGCAGAAATGTTGCCAAAGAAGAAATTTGGATTTAAATCCCGTCCACGGGTTGTGAAGAGTCAAGAAATCAGTACTACAGATACTGCAAAGATCCCAATAAGTAAAATGCTCTCGGAGCATCTTTTCATAGATCGCAGCACTGGTTTTTCTCGTAGGAATGGAGAGAACCTAACTCTTACGCATGAAGATATCTTCCAGAAGGATGTTTCGCTGACAAGTCTAGAAGGTTGCACAATCCAACTGTTGGGTGCAGCAAGCACACTACACATCATGTCATTGAAGAATTGCACAGTGTTCTCTGGACCCGTTTCAACGTCCGTATTTATTGACAACTGTACTAATTGCAAGTTCCTGCTCCTTGCCAGCAATTACGTGTACATAATACAACGCAATGTGATTTCTATGTTCACGTAAAAGTCGCGCCATTATTGAAGATACCACACAAGTGCGCTTTGCTCCCTACAATTGGAAATACGAAGATATCGAGTCTCATTTTGAAGCATCTGGTTTAGACATGAATACCAATCATTGGACTCGATCGACGATTTCAACTGGTTGGCCAGTGATAAGCCTTCGCCAAATTGGCAAATAATTAATGAGTCTGAAAGGGTCATCGATTGGAAAGTTACTGGTAACTAACCTCATTGCCAAAACTATTAGGCCCAACTAATTTGAAAATGTTAAAGTCTCAATATCTAATTGATTTAAATAATCAAAATTTTAAGTAAGAATTCTTTGCCACGTGTACCCAAAATGTATTTTATGTAGCGTGATCAAATTCACACGATGAATGATGATCGTTCTAAATTTCTTTCACAAATTATTGGGTACCGGTAGTGGCTATCATTGTTTCGCAATTACTCGTTCATAGGGTTAAGCTCTGTGATTTGTGTAGTCACTGAAAAGGTTCGGCCATTATTGAATATGCCAAGCCAGTGGCTGAAACAGTTATTAATTTAAATGTTATGCAAATGTTGAATTCATTGAAATTCCTATTAGGCTCGTGATTTTTGCAGCTGCCTCAGTGCCTACCCAAAATTTCTTGTTTTACATGTGGTTAAATTGAAAGAATTTAAAGAATTCCATTTTGTGTAGGTATACTTTCAATTAGGCCTATACCTTCATTTTTATTATTGTTAGTCATGTAAGAATAGTAGTATTTCACCAAATATCTAGGCCTATGCTTTATGAATAAGTTTTGCAACTCGCGAAGTTCATAATACGTACTGTAAATCCACTTTACATTTACAACTAACTAGGCCTACTACTATAATGCACTTATTTCAAAATTATTAGATCGCTGTATGCTTGTCTAACATTACTGTACATGATAGGCCTACTGTTTGTACCGGTTCCGTACTTAACTTCTCTACTACAGTACATCTTTTATACACTGTTCTTGCATTACTACTCGTCTCATTTTCTAGCTGCGATCTGAACGTAATCCTCTCACCCCTTCTCATCCATCATAATCAAAATTATTAAATTCTAAGGAGCCTGTTATGGCGAAATGTTATTAAAATTGACTTTGATAGTTTAATGATGCTAATGCCAATTAATACGAATCCCCTCAAAGGATGTGTGCCTCAGGCCCTACTTTTGACTAACCAAAATATTAATATACTACTTCATTTTTTGTGCTGTTGGTGGATGGATGCAACACAATTATGACACTCATAGACTTGGCCTTCTTTACCATTATAAAGATAGCATCCTTAACCTTCTTATATGTAAAGTGGAATGTATCATGCTTCAAGCCTACGCTGCCAGTCATTAGTCGATTGATAACTCTTTTGCAAGTATATTTTCATCTCAAAATACAAAGAATGGCTACAATTACAATTAAATAGTAATTACATATTGTCGCTATTGTTGTATTTTAGATTCTTGTTAAATTCTTGTTTTTCATTGCGAACAGATTTTATGTTTGTGTTTGTGGATGAATTTTCCACAATAGTGTATGTCTACCAGCAGGCCTATTATCACGATTGATTATTCAAACCACTGCCTCCTAGATGCTCGTCGTGGCTCCTCGTTCCCTGCCTGTCCACGCAACAGGTTTTGATTGTTGAAGACAATTCGCACTTTTTTCCCACAGCGCTAGTTACCGTCCCCAAGAGCTTTCTTTTGTTTTCGTTGTTTACATACAATCTGCATACGATTGAAATGTCATCATGCCAGAGTTGAGCTGTATTTTTCTTCATAATAGGCAATGGTGCGTGCAAGAAGTTGTAAGATACCCGGGATGCCATTATCTAAAACAAGTAGGCCTTTCTTTGCATGAACTACCGGGAAATAAGGAAATTGTGCCACCCAGCCCCCCCCCCCCCCCACCCCGTCTGGGCCCGGGGTAGAATTGGCCCAGAGCATGGCTCTGCTAATCGTAAAAGGCGATTCAAGAGAAAAAGTCCACTTCGCAATCATCAGTTGGAAGAGCGGAGTATCTTACTCCCCGAAACTAGAGGCGAGCTCTGGCAATCGTCGTCGGGGACGACCCCCCGGCGACAGGCGCGTGGCCAGGCAGGGCACCTCCCTTGCGAGGTGATTTAATGTCCTTCCAAGTTCGAGGAAGGATGATTACGTTTTCTCATGTGCTCGTCCCAAAAACTGGCTGTTTGCAATTTGAGCATTGTCTAGCTTCTAACATTGGCTTCGGTAGAGAACCAGCGCTCACCGTGTATATTGGGCCTTCGGATTCAAACGGCTGTCCGTTTCTACGGAGATAGGAAAAGACGCCGAGCTCGCTACATTAGGCACACCTTCAACAGAAGATAAGGGACCATCTTGGGAATCCGTTTCGGAGTTCTTCTGATCAATGCTTCGCGAATCTGCCTTGCAAGTCAACCCGAAGGAATTATCTGTCTTCGGTGGTCGTCGGCGGAGGTTTCTTCGATAGACTTCTTACTTTTGCGCTTGACCATCGTTAGCTTGGTGTGCCAGTGACGCGGGACCTTGACTAATCCCAATCTTTGAACGATCATTCCTTGGACGGGCCCACGGAAGTAGAGGAGCAGGAACCAACACATGGTAGTTTTGTGACCAATGGGGGCCCCCTTGAGAAGAGTCCGGTTTCTTAGGCTTGCTGTCCTTCTCGGATTTCGACAGCTTTCGTTTCGAACTTGAAGTTTTCGATTTCTTTGTGCTTAGCGTCCAATTCCAATTGTAGACGCATCGTCCTCTCGTTGACAACCTCGTAATCATCGTCGGTAAGGGGAAGAGACTCGAGGCTGTTACTGTACGGGAACGGTGGTTACTCGGGGCGCTGAGAATGTCTTTCCGGGCGCACTTTGCGGAAGGGGGCAACAAGAAGGTGCGTTTGCAGAACGACTTCTGTTTTCCGTGGAGCATCACTCTGCTGAAGTGCACTAGACTCGTTTGATGCCATCGGGGCAACTAATGACTGTTCAACAACACTTTCATCGGACTTTATGCTGTTTTTAATTTTGCTGTTTTGGCCGAGTACTTGAAACGTATGGTTTGATGTCTTCCTGACATGTACGACGGGCTCTTCAACAACTGTTTCATTGGATTTTACACTCTTTCTGCTTGCAGATATAACAGTAAACTGAGAATTATTCTGGTTTATCAGTTCTTCATTAATTGACTCCCTGCTTTGCAAAAGACTGTCTACGTCTTTAGCATCACTTTCATAAGATTGAACACTCCGCTTTCTTCTAGGTGCAGACAAAATGCTAATCCGTGATTTAGTCTGGTTCATCGGTTCCTCATCAATTGACTTCCCGCTTTGCAGTAGACCCTCTACCAATGGTTCTTTAGCATCACTTTCATAAGATTGTACACTCCTGTGGCTTTTAGGTGCAGACGTAACCGTAAAGTGAGATTTATTCTGGTTTATAGGTTCCTCTGAATTGGTACGCCACTTTGCAATAGACACGTCAAAGTTTTGTCTGCTTCTGCTGATTTCCTCTGGGTTATTGGCTGTTTAACAACTGTGGCATTGCTTGGCAACTTCCAAGTCTTCTTTTAATAGAATCTGCACTGTTGAGTTCGAATTCGTATTACTCAACGCATAGTTCACCACGGTCTGTTCGTTACTGTCAATGAAAGTGATACTGTGCGTAGGATAGAACTTAAACTTGGAACGTATGGAAACCCATAGCTTTAAATAGGATATATACCAAGACGTTTCACGGAGCTGCTACATTCCGTGCCAAAGTCATTGTCCTTAATTGAAATCGACATGGACTTCTTGCTTCTGCCAAATATACCTTTTCTCTATTTGTCTCAATCGAGGAAGACTTTGCAAATAACTCTGTTGTTGATTCTACATATTTTATTGATCCGGTTTTCTGTAAAATAGAACGCATTTGTCTTGAGGAAGCCGATGATGGGGCATACACGATAGGGTCAGCTCCGGAATTGACGTCAGACATTGAATGGTGACTTGGAACTCGTACGCCACCACTAAAGTTCGGACGTTGAACTTTCATTGCTGCGGAATTGACGTCCGACATCAACGGTGACCGGAACTCGTACGTCATCACTAAACTTCGGACATTGAACTTTTTTGACTGATCATCATCCTCTCCATTCAATGACGCTAGGATCAAATGAGCACTATCTTCATTTGTCTATCACTTGTCTCTATAAAACAAAACCCCTTTCGTTTGGCCACAATACATAAAATTGTGATAAAGAATCCTAAACGAATTTCCT
>JAMZAV010010969.1:0-21539 GCA_024449915.1 Sweltsa coloradensis | reverse complement strand
TTCAGTATCACTTTTAAACTAATTAGTAAATGAAAAGTTATGTTAATGAGCACTGCTAACCTAGCTGAAATAAAGATTGACATACTAGCTAATCAAGTCAAAGTAGAGGATGAAGCGGATTGAAGCCATCATGTTTGTTGAAGACTTTAAATACTTTGGTATAATCTTAGATAAGAAGTTATCATTCAAAATCCATATTAATTACATTGTAGCAAAAATTAGTAAGAATTGATAGGTTATATAAGTAGAATTATTGGTCAGCATCTGTCGTCATGGACTAAAATGTTAATTTATAAGACAAATTATTGTTCAACCACATTTCGATTTCTGTTCAACAATTTTTTACCAAGCTTTTTTAACATGGATATTGACAGACTTCAGAAATTACAAAATAGAGGTATGCGAACTATACTTTTTAAACAAATCGTTATGTTTCAATATCAACAATGCTGAACACTCTTCAATGGATAAATGTAAGAGAACAAATTAAGCTTAATGCAATGTTATTCATTTTTAAGATCCATCATAAATTGTTGCCAAATTACTTAGGATTGAAATTAAAGCCAATAGCATCAGTTCACGAACATAGCACAAGAGCAGCTAAAAATGGTTACTATTTGATAGGTTGCAATAAGAAGATGGCTAGTAAATCAATTTTTTATTCCGGTATTAGGGAATTTAACAACTTACCTTATGTAGTTATTAATTCCATTAATGTTGCTAGTTTTAAGAAAAATTATCTCTTGCATAGAGCTCAGTCTCAGCAATGAATTTATATAAAATAGAATACATATTATTATGTTATATTATTAGAAGGGATATGGTTATTTACTTATATTTTTTGTATAAGGCTCCAGACTCTAGTCAGGCCTATCTACTGTACGTGAAATATGTAACATGTAATATGTATGTAATATGTGAAATATGTAATGTATTGCAATAGCTGTTGCAGCTAAATAAAGAATTTTTTATTTTTATTATTAAACTTCGCCAAGATATAAAATAAAGACTCTTTTTTTATTATTATTATTTTATTGGATGTATTTCATACAAACTCGGTTATAACCGGAGCTAACATGTTGTACGGACTTACGTCAAGTACTTCCATGTGTAACCCATTACAAAACGTTATTACTTTGTCTTAACCAGGGTTTCCCCCCTTTTTTTTTAGAATCAATTTCCCTGCTTTTCCAGGTTTTCCAGGTCTAGTTTTGCTTAATTCCGTGTGATACAACGACCAAAAATAGCTTGCCGGGAATGCCCCGATACGCTCTAAAAATTTATTCCCCCGTACTTCATCAAAGGGGGGAACTTACACACAAGGGCTACATAGGCTCAGTGTTGAATTCAGGTTTTCATCCGGGGGTATTATAAAGGGACCAAGTACGAGGGGGTTGGGGTCCCCCCCCCAAAAATAGCGCCGCAGGGCGAAAATTTTTGGGAAAATCGGGTTTTTTGCAGTGCGTTTGGTGTTTTTAGAAAAAAGTTGTGGGTTGAATGCAATACCAAAATAATGTAGTTTTTGTGTATTGTATTGTGGATGCTTGACTAAATATCAGCTAGATTTCACCTTCGAACCGCTAGATTCCTAAAACGGTTATTTTAGCAACGAAAACAAATGATTGATTTTTTAAATTTTTCTGACTTTGGAGTGGGGAAAACATTTAACAAATCTGGTGAAAATATATGTTTTTTGAGTAGTGGCCTAAACCAATAGCCTAGAAAAAATAAATTTCCCTTTTCCCTGATTTTTCCAGGTTTTTGAATTTTTTTTCCTCAATATCCCTGACTATTCCCTGACATTTTGACCCATATTTTCAATTCCATGACTTTTCCAGGTTGTTCCAGGTTTTCCAGGTCGGTGGGAACCCTGTAACTCTTAAGTAAAATAAGTCATTTATAAATTGTAATATTGTTTGTAGATGATGTTTTCTTTCTGCTGTGTATTATTATTATTATTGTTATTATTATTATTATTATTATTATTATTATTATTATTATTATTATTATTATTATTATTATTATTATTATTATTATTATTATTATTATTATTATTATTAAACATAAACATAGTTTGTTTTATTTAAATTACATTGTTCTTTTACAATATTTAGCTCGTAATATTTCGATATATTAATATTAGGTAAATTTAGTAAAAGAACAGTGTAATCAAAGATCTTTGTTGTAATGTCCAAAAATACTATTAAAAAAAATTAATACATGTCCTACTAGTTTCTTGTATGTATATAATGTATAATCTGTTTTCTTAATTTATTACTAAAAGCAACAAAACACATACTTATAATTATTCTTACATTTTAGTTTATGGAGGTGAAGCTACATTCTGCTACACTTGCAAAAAAGGAAATAACTGCCAGGCTGCATACTTGCATGCTTTATTTTAGTAAGGTGGCAGACAGCTAGTTATTTATACAGTAACTGCGGCGATAAAAAGTCGTAACATGCAGCATATTATTATTATTATTTAGCTAACAGCATCTAACACGTAAAACAGGTTGTGAGAGTATACAAGGAACAAGCCACAAACATTAATGTTGGTTCACTTCTCCAGGCTCACAAACTTGCAGTTGCAGGTTATACAATAATGATTTTTGAAAAGTGAAAAATGTATGGCTATAATATGGATGAGAGTATTTTCTTGCAAACCCTCACAATGAGAAAATAATTGTTTAATTCTTGACATCACTTAACGATTTATACGTTAAACCCGATCGCTTTTATCAATGACATGCAGGTGCTCAGAAGTACGTGCAGTACTGCAGTAATCATAAATATGCATAAATAATACTAATTTTTGTTGGAAGCCAGCCATAAAGGCCCAATCTCACTGAGGAAAACCTCGGAAAAAATCTTCAGTCAGGATTGCTCAGGTCTCGACGGGATTTGAACCCGGGCCATCCCGAATCAGAGTCGCGCGCTTAACGCTCGAGCCAACACTGTGCATAAAACATAATAGTATACTTTCTTTTTAGTGGGACACACACCCGGGAATAACTTGCCCTTCTTCAGGGTAACTTATTTATAGGTTTAAACCATGATCCAATGATATTCTTCCTTACCCAGGTCTGGCATTCCGGTGAACGCGTTTGCGTCCAGTCCGCGCATGACGAATCCCGATCATCTCCCCAAGCCGGCTGTCGCTCGGCGCGTGATAAGATCCCGCAATCGTAAACCGCGTCGTAAACTTATTTCCAAATAACTATTCATTGTCCGAACTAAAAACTTTCTTGCTTTTTGTTACTATGTACATACTGTTCATGAATTATGTGGGTAGATAGTTTTATGGGCTTATTGTAGTTAATTACTTATATTAGCCGTAATATGATGCATAGGGCCTACTCACAAGTGTTACTGGTGATACACTTTTGGGATAGTTGGATGAGCGTAGCGAGCGAAGCGAGTGAGCGAAGACTTCAATTTCACCGACCCCCCAAAAAATTTAGCTCGGGTGTTTTTTTTTTTGTTTGTTTGTTTTGTTTTTTTGTATTTCTGTCTGTTTGTTCGCTCTCTACCGGGCAAACGGCATATGCGATCTTAATGAAAATTTGACAGGACCTTCGAAATCTCTGAACTTAGACTTGCTACGTTTTTGGGTACAATCGAAGAAATATTTCTCATGAATATCGTACTTTTTCGATTTTTTTCGATTTTTTGTGCGATATTTTCGTGCCATTTGGGCCGATTCTGACCAAACGGGAGGCTACAACGTTTCATATTATACATGTACAATAAGGTTATGGTGATGTAGTACCTTTTGAAAGAAAAATATGAAAAGTTAGCCAGAATCTATAGAAATAAAGCTTTTAATATAAGTTTTTTTTGATTTTTTGTGCGATATTTTCGTGCCATTTGGGCCAATTCTGACCAAACGGGTGGGGCTACAACGTTCATATTATACATGGACTTAGGTTATGGTGATGTAGTACCCTTTAAAAGAAAAAGTTGAAAAGGTAGCCAGAATCCATAGAAATAAAGCTTTTAATATAAGTTTTTTTACGATAAATAATACCAATTGACAAGAAACAGTAGAAGCTTGACAACAATCACCTTCAATGCGTAGGCAACAAAACAAAGCACTTGTAAAAGTAAAGATATCCCAACGCAAACTAAAAACTTCAAAAAGCTCATCCATCAACGCGGCGGGACTTTAGCGTTTTCCTAGTTATAGTGTATATATAAATTATAACAAGTAAAGAAATCCGTGCGTGATTTTTTCGTTATTTATGTTTTAAACCTTCCAACCCGAGATTTTACACAAGTTTTTAATTATTGTTGTAGTGCAGACGAATTATCTGATATCTGATACTGAAATATAGGATTACAAATCTAATAAAACCTGTTACCACGCAATTATTTATTGCGTAAAAGATTGCACAACGGCTCAAGCGTAAAGCACGAGACTCTGGTTCGAATCCCGTCACCGGCAATCCTGACTAAAAGTTTTTCCGAGGTTTTCTTCAGGCGTTATCCCGAATACCAGGGATTGTGTCCTCGGACATTCCCTAATACATTTCCAAATTCGAAAATAACTAGTTAGACCATTGGTAAGACGTCTGAAGAGGGGAATTGCACCCTGTGCAGGTTTCTCACAAGTTTTTTGTTTCTACACACAAACTTACATACATACACAGAACAGAATATAAAATTCATACTGTATAACGGAACAGTAACTACCCAAAGCTTTAATTAAGCTGTATCACTAAAAGATTTAGTTCTGTAATCATTGCTGATAAAGCGTTGAGTGGGTTTGACTTTGAGGGAGGTGGGGGTAAGTCCAAACGTTTCAACGCCAAGTCTTTATCTTCATGAAACTAGGCAACAGTTGATTTATGAACAACCTAGATCCACCTGCACGGCTATATTATTATAATGCATAACGTATTCTTACTTGCAAGTTGCAACATGTGCTAGGCCTACGAACATCACATATTTATATCAAACAGCTATGCTATAATCGTAACTCGATAACGCGTTATCGGTGTTAACAGAGCAGCTATTTTGTTACAAAGAGAAATCTGCTGACCTTGTTCGCAGATAAGATTATAAAATACATACCAATATTGTTTCCCTTTTTCCAATATTGGGGGCGTCAAAACATTCTAAATACTAAGTGGTGGTATTATTTTTGGGGTTTTTTTTGGGATTTTGGGTATTCATACAAAACCCTTTCGAACAGTGTGATATTAATTTGTCCATCCAAAATGGAAAAAAAATGTGTTTCCAAAGAATTAAATTTTTTTTTTAGGCTACATAACCCGCAACAAGGGAACCTTTGGGCAAACAAAATATTCCCCTTTTCCAGCATCGACATTTTGAAAACGTGGGAAATGTGTTTTAAGTTTATGGCCCTCCTGAAAATTTAAAATTTGTTTTTGTTACGCTGATGCAGGCAGTGGGTCACTCAAAAACCCAAACTCCCAGCAAGTAGGGTCGCTTGAGTTAAATCACTTGACTGGGAAATTTATTAAGAAGAACTAGGGGTAGACCTAGGCACTTCAAAATTTATACAATAATTTAATTTTAGTCTTTTTTTGTCTCCCTTATTAAATTTTTCCCCCAAAATTTCATTATTTGATTTTATTTCCTTTTGCTTTCAGAATTTTTTTAGGTTATGGGCACCGGGTTTTGGGTAAAAAAAGTCTGAACTGAAGATGTTGGGGGTGGGGTTCTAGGTGACTGATTGGGGGATGGAAGTTTTCAGTTATAACAGAAAATTTTTTCGAAACCCCTAAAAAAGTCTCTTTATTTGGTTTTCTTGGGGCCCAGGGCCTAGATGACCTACCACAAAGGCCCTAAAAACCCCGTTCAAAATGGTGCTTTAAATTTAAAAAAAGGATTGCTGCCCAATGAAAGCGCAGTATTTTTTATTTAATGCTGGTAAGGAAAAATTTAAGTTTAAGATATTAGCTTTGTTCGCCTGTCCCCCACTAGTGCACACCCGTTTTTAAAAACGTGCACTGAGCAGGTTCGGGGGGGGGTAATTTGCCGATTACGGTTTTTTTGAGAAAAAATGCATAAAATGGTTTTCCCAAATTTTCACAGTATGTGTTTGTTGATAGTCCCCCAATTTCCCTTTTCAAACTAAACCCCATTACGATCTTTTCATGTTACTAATGTTTTTTCGTCTTTTTTCCAGGGTAAATTGGGGGGTCCCCTGTAAAGTAAACCGCCATGCTGGTTTTGGAAAAACGCTATTTTCCCCCGCTACGTCTCTTCCGCTTTCGTACGCAGCGTAAGAAAGTATTTTTGTTTAAATAGCGACGTTAAAGGTTAAAAAAGGTATTTTTGTTTAAAATAGCGACGTTAAGTTTTAAAGTATTTTTTGTAACTAAAACGGCAACAAACGATGACGAGATAGGTAATAGCACGCCGTGTTCACGTAAAAAATTAATTAGTTTTTCACTATCCCGAGTTTGCAAAAAACAAACCTTCAAAACCTTTAACGTCGCTATTTTAAACAAAAATACCTTTTTAACCTTTAACGTCGCTATTTTAAACAAAAATACCTTTTTTAACCTTTAACGTCGCGATTTGTAACAAAAATACTTTTTTACGCTGCGTACGCAGCGGTAGAGACGTGTCAGAGGAGATTACGCTTTCCAAATCAACATGGCGATGTAGCATGTGGACGCACAAATGACGGCTCAATATCCACTAGTAAAAAGGTGAAAAACATTGTTACAAAATTAAAAACCATAATGCGGTAGGCCTACCTGAAAATGAATTAAGGAACATTAATTACACACACTGGAATATGGTAAGTAATTTTTTTCATCTTTTTTCTCGGAAAACCGTAAGTCGGCATAATTACCTACGGCGGAAGTACTTCTTTTTAAAGGAAACAGTATGTCAGTGTAGCACGAGTGTTTGCCCACAAAAAAACACACTTTACACTTTTAGTGTAGTTTCCTCCTACACGACCAAAATAGCCAGTGTAATCTAGTGTAGCACTGGCAGCACTAGTGCTACACTGAAGGTACAGAAAAACGACCACATACTAACTACACTGACTTACACTGACACAAAAAAACAGCCATTCGTCTACACTGACTTACACTAGTGTAAAGTGTTGGACAGGCGAACAAAGCTAATATTGTGGATGTTGTCTTAACCTTGGCAATAAGGTTTTAAGTAAGAGATAGGCGGAACAAGGGTAGCCCTAGTATGACGGAATGGCTAATTTTGCACAATTTTCTTTGTTGTTGTTCAAAACAAAACCATAAATAATCACTAGTAAATTAAAAATAAACACGCGGAACCCACTTTTACCGACAATTTCCCAAAAAGGAAAAAAGGAAAAAACATTGCGAGGAGTGACTAGGCCTACCTGCTGAGATTGTTGTGCTCACTGCAAATAAGCTTAGGCCTACAAGAACATAATAAAAAATCCAAAATAGAATCATCACGTTTTTGCTGTTAGGGATAGTAGGCCTAGTAACAAAGATAAAACTTCAAAACCTTTAATGTCGCTATTTTAAACTAAAGTCCTTTTGTGGTGAAAGTCAATTTTATTTAAAATAGCGACGTTAAAGGTTTTGTAGGTGGAGTAATTTAGTGAAAAAGGTTGGTAGGCCTAGTAAGTAAAATCAAGGCGAAAACATGGCGACCAAATGACAGTAAAATGAGCGAGTGTTTGTGTTCAATCTGTGTTCATTATTCTATATAATTAATATATATTGAGAGTGATTAGTAAAAATAAATCGTTATTAATGAGTCCTTCATTTATTTCTCATTTGTTGTTTTTTATTGTTTTCTTTGAAAAAAAAACTGTGTTGAAAAGTTGGACCGCACCAACTGAACTAGTAGTACCTAAATGACCGATTCCAGCAAACTAAAAATGATTAGGCCTAGGGATAAGTCCAAAACTACTTTCCGCGGCAAAAACAAAGTAAATAGGCCTACATAATAATATTCAGAGAGAAAAAGAAATCATACATTTAATACAAAATAACATTTCTGTCAAATTACCCTTAGGCCTATACCGAGATGGGCTACGTACATGCACTTACTCTAAGAATCCCCCTGGCTCTGAATTAAACCAGATCCAGACCTGGGTAGGGTACGGAAAAAAATTAACAATTCATAAAATTAATACAATTATTGATGTTTAAGAATAAGCCTACATAGCATACTGCTGCCTGTGTTGGTTCTTACGGTTAGAGCATAAGTCTGAACCTTGTGTAGGACTACAAGGGACATCTGTTCAAATTAAGGGTGCATGCGAGCATTAGTGTAGGCCTATGTGGGAATAGTTTCACTTGTCAATACTGGTAGCTATTGGGTACCTGTCATCACTCATCACCTGTTCCATTGATTTGTCCAAATTAAAATGTAATGTAAGCCTATAGGCCAGTATGGTACGGTATGCGAGAGGCTTTATGGGTTGTTGTAGCTATCAACATCATTTGGCGGTACTCTTTCGGTTGGGGTCAGTCGACTGGGAAAAGCATGGGTTGGGGGGGGGGGGGGGCGCAAAGCGCGTATGTTTTTCAATATTATCATTATTTTTATTATTATTATTATTATTATTATTATTATTATTATTATTATATTCTATTATTATTATTATTATTATTATTATTATTATTATTATTATTATTATTATTATTATTATTATTATCATTATTATTATAAAAACATACGTGCTTCGCGCCCCCCCCCCCCCCTCCCCATAGCATAACCTAGGGCCTATACCCTATATGCTTTTTCCCTAAAATCGTAGTGTTAAAAAGTTGACTGACCCCAACCGAAAGAGTACCCATTTGGCTTGTTGACACTGGGAGGTGGTTGTAGCCTACATTAGGGTGGGCCGAAAAAAATACATTTTTTTTTAAAAGTCGTAATACCGCGGGAAAGTTGCGAATTGTGGAGACTAAAAAAATTTAAAAAAAATTTTAAAAATCGGTTCATATTTTCCGGTTGCGCATGTGCTCTGAAGTTTTCCAAAATTTAGAAAAATTTGATTTTTACGATAATTTTTAATATTTTGAAATTAGCCTCTTCCCGAATGTAATAGTTCGAATTCTTCAAATTTTCAATTTTCTTCTATGTTTTAAAAATATTAAAAATTATCGTAAAAATGTGAATTTTTCCAAATTTTGTAAAACTTTAGAGCACATGCGCGACCGGAAGATATGAACCGATTTTTTAATTTAATTTTTAATTTTTTTAGTCTTCACAATTCGCAACTTTCCCGCGGTATTACGACTTAAAAAAAAAAAGTTGTTTTTCGGCCCACCCTATTGTAGGCCTACATGCCTGTGGTTGCTCTTCCATTACCTCTTAAAGTTTGATAAGGCGTACCGGTAGGCCTTCCTAATTTTTGTTTGGGGGCAAACTCTATGCACCCATCAGGCAATCTTTAACCCAGTCAAACTCTCTAGAGGCATAATAGGCCTACTAATTGAAAATGTGCTTCTTTGCTTACAGGAACTGCGCCCATCGTACCGTTCCTCCCAACGTATGCTCGTCAACTTGGTTTCTCAAGTGTTATTGTTGGAATAATTTATACTGTTCTGCCAATTGCAGGCCTGCTAGCAAAACCAATTTTCGGTGCAATAGCAGATAGATTAAAGCGACAGAAGACTTTATTTTTAATTTTTCAAGTTGTGACTATTATAGCTTTTTTCAACATTCAATTCGTACCAGAAATTGCTACAGAATCACGTACACAGCTGGATTGCGGCGCGGAAACATTTTTCAAAGTATGCAGCGAAGATCAAGCAGATAAGTGTGCTGCTGATCAAATTATAAACAATGCAGGAAACATTGGGACTGTTCATTGTGAAGTAAGTGCCCACAGCTTACTTTTATTTCTGTGCAATGAGCATTGTTTTTTAAAACCCTTTCAGACACGAATTAAAGTGGTCCCAATTAAGTCATTTTCAGCAATCAAATCATTTTTCTAATTTTTTTTTGAGAATTTTGATATTTTTCAATATTTTTTAGGGCCATTTTTAAGGAATTTGGGCCAAATTTTGGATTTGAAATTAAAGCTACAATTTAAGTTCAAATTTAAATTTGAAGCACATTTCTAAAAGAAGATTTTTTTCTGAATTTTTTGTATATTTTAGATTTTGTTTATCTATAAAAACAGCAATTCTACAATGATATTACATTTCCGGGCAAAACCAAAATTTTCCCATTTTTAGCAATTTTTGCGGATGAACATTTTCAATCTTCTCTAATAAAGGTACAATTTATCCCATTGAAATGGGGATTTTTTAAATTTCTTTTAAAATTCACCCCAAAAGAAAAAAAAATGTGGTCAAACCGAAAAACTTATCATTTACCCGGATTTAAATTCGGAATTTCATGTCCATGATCATGGACGCCGTGTCTGAAAGGGCTAGAGTAGGTAGGCCTACCCTATCCTCCATAGAAATCTTTTACACTCCCCAAGCAATTTAACGGACTTGCTGTCAAGGCTACTGCGGAAAACATTCACAAGCTCGGTTTTCTGACAATTGCAGCAGTTCTTTTGACAAGAGTCGGGTACCTACCTAGGTACCTAATTACCTGCAATCAAATAATATAATACATTTATTTAGCAAATAGAGCTATTTTAAATAGGGATGCACATTGATACTTTTTTCATTACCGGTATCGATTAATCAAAATGGTAATGTCATTATCGAATCGATATCATCAACAAAGCCTGTTCCGACCTATAAGTGAAACCTCAAGTGTGGCAAGGTGTATGTCAAAACAATACAATCACGTTCCGTTTGCTGCCTCACTGTCTTCAATGTCACGTGTTTGGTTTCTGTTATCGACTGATAGCTCATTTCCAAATATAAATTTTGGTTGTGATAGGCCTATCTAGGCCTACCATCAGCCCAGCCAAAGAGAATTCATGGCACAAGCCACACAACGTGAGATAATCTCCGTATTTAGAGTTTGGTTCATGCCACTATTGACCAATTATTGGATATTTCAATAATGAATTTTGGTTATATCGATTATCGAAATTATATCCATTATTGTTTATCGATCAATAATATTGATTCTCGTGTGCATCCGGCATCCCTAATTTCAAAAAGGCCCTACATTATTTTTTTTTTTGCATTTTTTAGCGAGACATTCTTGGCAAATATCCTGACGTATAACCCAAAACGAGTAGGTAGGCCTACCGGTAGAGCAAAATACTTAAATCAAATGCACTTTTTCTTTATTTTGAGCAACAAACACAATGAGTTATAAGAACTGATTAAGGCAAAGTTTTCCGTAAAATAATTTTTTAATTACCTATATTTTCTGAAACGCTTGTGAAAGTAGGCCCACCTATTTGATCCGCTCACTAACTTGACAAGTTTTGAAACACTGATATTGTTGATTTAAATTGAAAAAAATAAAAAAATCTAATTTAAATCAAAAAGTTGATTTGAATCAAATAACTCCGATTTAAATAAAATAAATCATGATTTTTTTTAAAAAATAAAATTTAACAAAATCACATCCTGATTGTAGGGACTGTTTATTAGCCTATTTATTTTCTAGCTTTAACTTGTTTGTTTCTTGTAGGCCACATGCAATGTCACTGACCTTTCCCTCTGGAACGAGCTTTGCACATCGTGGCATGTACCAGAGTATTGCATAGATCCAGAAACACCACTCAAATTTGATGGAGCTATACCAATGAAACGAATTGAACCAGTACAAGACTGCGTGTATTTCAACATTCATAGCGCTACATTCGACGATGGTACGAGTCATGTACCGTACTGCAACCGGTTGTATTCAACCCCATGTAAACTTCAGTGTGATAATCCAGAGATGAACAAGTTACTGGTGGGCTCAAAGACTGATCTCGATTGCAGCACCGAAAGTAATTTTAAGATATGCAAGAAGGGTAGTATGGAGGCTTCAAAGAGAATTCTGGATGCCCTTGGAACTGAAGGAACTGCCCATTGTAAGGTAAGAAACTGAGGAATTAATAATTAGAAGTAGGCTAGGGGGTCTACTGTGTAGGGCCTACCTAACCTAGTACCTACCGGTACAAGGCCTTTTCAAAATAGGCCTATCGGTCAAAATATCGGTACAAAATATTGTTGTATCCAATCATTAAAATAATTTAGGCCTAGTATTGTAGTATAATATTGTTCAACATTATGAAGGTCACCCACCCAAACATCTTCGCCAAACAATTTACCAAAACTACGGGATGCACATGTGATCGATATTAACATAGGCCTAGTTCATTGTTGTGTCTGCATAGCTATGTAATTAGATTTATTTTGTTGTCCTTTGTAAATCACTTTTTCAACTGAATTGGATAGACGTTAAATAAATAAATAAAAGATATACGGCTACCTGTTCAATAACATTTAGGTCTTCCACCTACACAATGAAAATATTACTAGGAAGCTTCGCAAACGCTTTTTCAGGCGCGTTGTTGGATGAGCGTAATTTAAAATTGCGATTTTCACGAGAAATTATTTTTCGATTGCGCTCACATTTCACACCAATACGTATATTAATTTATAAAATAAAGGTTCTGTATAAAAATCATTACAATCGGATAAAGCATGTAGGTGTTACTAGGGAAACGCCAAAGTCGTTGTTAAATGAGTGAGTGAGCCATGTGTTGAGTACCCGGTAACGTTCCCTTTCCTCCTTCTATCTAAGGCCTCCCTAGCCTATCATAGGCTAGATTGGCGCATTATGGCCTTACAGTTGACGTGCCCTTATACCAACTAAACTCAAAACCCTATTAATAAAAACGATATAATTATTATCATCAAACTTAAATGCAAATGTTCCCGGGTACTCAACACATGGCTCACTCACTCGTCTATCAACAACTTTGGCGTTGTTGAAAAAATTGAAAATTGAAAAATGCATTGTTGTTGTAATGCTGCTATTTCAAATATTTACGAAAATGTAGTTTATTGTTGTTTCTGCATCTATGTAATTAGATTTATTTAGTTGTCCTCCTTTGTAAATCAGTTTTTCTTTTTATAACTGAATAGGATAGACGTTAAATAAATAATAAATAAATAAATAAACAATAATACAGAAAAAAAAGAAAAAAAAACATTCCGGATTATTTTCTCCAGTGTAGTGAAATGGAATCTTTGCTTCGCTCGCTACGCTCATCTAATTAAACTTCACATCACCATACGATTCATGCAATGCCTAGCATCATATCACCGATTCAATTTAAGTTTTGTGTGAATAATAATAATTTGTTATTTGGATGAGCGAAGCAAATATTCCATTTCACTACACTGGATTAAAAAAAAAAAAAAGTTTTTTTTGTTTTTTTTTTCTTTCTTTCTTTATGTTTGTATTATTGTGTGTCTGTTAGCACGATTCCGGCTAAACCGATACTCCAATTGTGATGAAATTTTGTGGAGGTCTTCGAAACTTCTGAACCAAGAACTGCCACGTTTTTTAGTGCAATCGAAAAATTATTTCTCATTAAAATCGCAATTTTACGATTTTTTTGATTTTTTTAAACATTCTTTGACTTATAACACCTACATGCTTTATCCGATTGTAACGATTTTTATACAGAACCTTTATTTTATAAATTTAATATATTGGTGTGAAATTTGAGTGCAACCGAAAAATAATTTCTCATGAAAATCGCAATTTTACGTTTTTTTTTTGTTTAAAAAAATTACTCTCATCCAACAACGCGCCTGAAAAAGCGTTTGCGAAGTTTCCTAGTTTTTATATCACGGAGGCTCAAAGATTTCACACTATTTCTAACAAACAAAAATGTGGTGTTGACTTTTTGAGACTTTCAATCTTGATCATTCACGCCTGTCAGTCGGTATAAGTGGCAGGCACTGACTTCAAAACCTAAGGCACTTTAATTTTGTCATATAGGCCCCTAGCCAGTAGGCCTATAGATTCAGTGCCTTCTTTGTCTCACACCTCACAGGCTAAAACAATGTACTATCATGAAAACTTATTTATTCATTCATTCACACTATGGCATGAGGACTGAAGGGAAACCTTACTATACCAGTACTCAAACGTGGGTTACTTGTCCCAGAACCTGAGCGAGACCCTTCTTTCAATTACATCCGCTCCGGCTGGCGGTCAATGGTTAATCCCTAGAAAATCCTGGTAATTCAAATAATGAAATTGAATTATAGTCAATAAAATCACACTTTTTATAAACAATTTCAATTTCAATTTATTTTGGACAACAACAAATAACAATAGTTACAGGTTTCAACAGTTTTCACCGTGTAGTCCATTTTAGTTGTACACAATTATTAAACTTAATGAAGTTTACACAATAGTATATGTATAAATACTATACATACAGTACATCTACTAATAACAAAATACACTACTAATAATACAAAATACACTACACTAACAAATAATCATCTTTCATTACATTGTCTCTCATATTAGGTAATATATAGGCTAACTACCAAAAGCCAATGATACAGTGCAAGTTTACAATATTACATTGTTAATTAACTTGGATAAAGAGAAATGAATAAGAACATTAATTTCCAAATTTCAAATTTGTAACATTTTAACAACCAACTGATTGAAAATTATGGTAGGTCAGTTGATGTGATAAAGTCATTTACACTGTAGTAAGCTTTTTGTAATAAAAATTTTGTCAGCTCATTTTTAAATTTAATATATTGAGGTATATCTTTGATTTCTTTTGGAACAAGGTTGTAGAGAATTTTATTTATATAATCAGAGTTTTTCTGGCCAAGGTTTGTAGAACATTGGCTAAGATGGAGATCATGTTTTTGCCTTGTGTTGTGAGTATGTACATTCGCATTAACTGCAAGGATTTGGATGTTTTTCTTAATGCTTAAGACTGATTTAAGAATGTAAAGACATGGAACTGTAAGAATGTTCAGAGCAATAAAGTAAGGTTTACAATGCTCCATTTGCCCAAGGGAATATAATGCTCTAATTGCTCGTTTTTGTACAATGAAAACTTTATCAATGTGAGTTGACATTCCCCAAAATTCTATCCCATATCTTAGATGTGATTCAAATAGAGAAAAGTAGCATACTTTAGCAGTTGATACATTGCTTATATGTTTGATGCTTTTAATTGCAAAACAAGCAGAGCTGAGTTTTTTTATCAGTATCTTAATGTGAGCATGCCATGTTAAGTTTTTATCTATTGTTAGACCTAGAAAGTTTGTTTGTTCAACTGAGTTTACAACTGATTTGTCATTTGAATTTGCTAGGCAATGTATGAAGTTTAGTGATTTCTTTTTTGAATTGAATGGAACTGGATAAAGTTAGTTTTTAGAGAATTAAGCAATAGTTTGTTCATTGTAAACATTCAATAGACTCAGTAAGTCTTTTTTTCTCCCTTTTCTTTGAGTAAAACTGTATTCGCAGCCGTTACGCTAGTAGTAAAGTCATCAGCAAACAACTCGGCATCATCAATATTGTCAGGTAGGTCGTTAATAAAGATAATGAAGAATAGGGGCCCAAGGATCGATCCTTGTGGAACTCCACAAATAACCTTTTCAAATTCTGATTTAATGTTTGTAAATTTGTTGTTCTTAAGATCAGTCAGTACTACGCATTGTAGTCGGTCGGTCAGGTAAGATGTTAAGAGTTTCAATGCATTCCCACGTATACCATAGTACTCTAACTTGTCCAGCAGTATTTTGTGATCAACACAATCAAACGCTTTTGTTAGATCACAAAATATGCCCAATGTTGGTATGTTTGAGTCGACTGCTTCAACAATAGTTTTTAGAAATCTACTAATTGTGTCACTTGTTGATTTGCCTCGTCTAAAGCCATTTTGTCTCTCTGTTATGATATTATTTTCATCGAAGAATGCGATCATTCGATTGAATATCAAAGTTTCTAATATTTTTGAGGCAGCTGGAAGGATGGATATAGGTCTATAGTTACTTGCAATGAGTTTACTTCCTTTTTTAAATATTGGTATAATTTTTGGATATTTTTAATGCCTTGGGAAAGACACCATCTTCAAAGCAAGTATTGAAAATGTCGGATAAAGGTTCAGCTAGTTCATTTATACATTTTTTTATAACTATAATCGACAAATCATCAATACCTGCAGAGTGTTTTGGCTTTAATTTAAGTACAATATCTTTTATTTCTTTAGGGTTTGTTTCATACAAATATAGGGAGTTAATTGGGCTTTTGTTTGACTTT
The DNA here is from genome assembly GCA_024449915.1 of Sweltsa coloradensis. Classification (NCBI taxonomy): domain Eukaryota; kingdom Metazoa; phylum Arthropoda; class Insecta; order Plecoptera; family Chloroperlidae; genus Sweltsa; species Sweltsa coloradensis. The sequence goes on along the minus strand of JAMZAV010010969.1, from coordinate 5,381 downwards.
GATAAGTAAGTTTGGAAATTATGATTTGGATTATTTGGATAATTTCTGGTACTTATATTATTTGTCAGGTAAGATGCTTCACTCGTAAAATATTTATTCAATGTTGTGGCTACTACGTTGGGATCTTTAATTAATGTATTATTATTGAGAAGAGTTATATTATCATTAGGCTTTTTTGGCTTACGATTTATTTCTTCATTTATTATTTTCCAAATTGATTTTGACTTATTGTCTGAAGTTGATATGGTTTCTCTTATTTGGTTACTTTTTGCATTTTTAAGAACTCTTTTGTAAATTTTTAAATATGATTTTATATATGTTTTTAGGAATGGCACATTTGGGAACTGTGAGTTAATGTATAAAAGGCTCCTTTTATTAGCACTTGAGACTTTAATACCGTTAGTTATCCAATTTTGCAATTTGTAGGATGGTTTATTTTGTATTTGTTTTAGTGGGCAATTTTTATTAAAATAGTAAAGTAATTTATTTGAAAATGCATCATATTTATCATCTGCTGTCTCTGAAACTGTTACACATTCCCAATTTTCTCCTTCTAAGCTTTCAGCTAGATTATTTAAAGAGTTCTCATTTACAACACGTATAATTTTGGTTGGTATAGGTAGCTGATAATAATTATACTGTATTGCAATTTCTTGGGCATAGTGGTCAGCAATTCCAAAGTCAATTACTCGGGAGTTGAATGGTAATGTAGTGTCAGTTGCTATATTATCAATGATCGTTGAAGTTTGCCACCGTGGATCAATTCTAGTTGTATCTTTTATTGTGAGCATCATGTTATAAGAGTCAAGAAGATTAGCTAGCATTTCTTTATTAGGGTCTTTACTATCAGCTGAGACATTCACATTGAAGTCTCCTAGTACTACTACTATATTCTTATAAAATTCTTCTAGGTAGGCCTAGGCTTACTTGAAATTGTGTTTAGCTGACAGATAGTACATTGACGAATCTACCACTTTTTTGTTTTTCTTGTAGCTCAATTTTTAGCCACTTTTATTCAATCCACGTTGCAAAAATAAATGGCTCAAAATTGAGCTACAAGAAAAACAAAAAAGTGGTATATTTGTAAATGTATTATCTGTCAGCTAAACACAATTTCATTTTTTTTTTTAAATAAAAAATACCATACCTTTATAAAAAGTGTGATTTTATTGGGTACTTCAATATTAAAATATAACCAGTATTTAGGGATTATTCATTGACCGCAAGCCGGAGCAAAAGTAATTAAAAGAAGGGTCTCACTCAGGTAGGTAGGCCTACCTACTGGGACAAGTAAGCCACGGTTTGACTATACCTACCGGTACTTACCTACTAAAAGGTTAATTTTATGACTCGAATGCTACAAACAAATATGCTCAAGAGAATACGTATCTTCAATTCAAATACATACAAAAATGTTGTTTAGGTAGCAAAATTTGAAATCCTGGCATATTTGTGTCTAAAAAACAGAGTAAAGAAAGAGATTATGGACATTGTATTGCTATGATTGTTAGGCCTACTAGCTTAGAATTAGATCATTCTGGAGCTTAGGGTAGTAAACATATGTTCACACGTCATACTAATGCCATCTGTACTTTCAGGCAGAATGCACTTCACCAAGCCCCCAGCTCTTTCATGAAGTGTGCACATCATGGAAAGTACCTCAATACTGTAGCAATAAAATGCGTTACCCAAATACTTGGAAGAGCAAAACAATCGGGAATAATCCTCTTGAGTTTACGATGGACGTTCCGATTGGAAAGACGTTACAAGAAGGACCCTGTATTTACTTCCGTGTTAATTCTACCACATTCCCGGACGGTTCTACCCATATACCGTACTGCAACAATGTCAGCAGCAACCCCTGCCAGATAACGTGTAACAATGCTGCGGTTAACGAGGTGCTAAGGAAACCAGCGACAAATGATTCGCAAGTGTTCGGACTTTACCAGTTCTGGTTGTTTTTCCTTCTTGTTCTCATCAGCTGGGTTGGAATGGCAGTTGTTGTGAGCATTGGTGATGCCATATGTTTTGAAATGTTAGGTAAGTGATCTAGAATAGCTTAGAAAATACTGGAGATCGAGGCAATGCAAAATTGCAATTAAAAATCTTCATTTAATCTCAAATTATGGGTAGTACTACCAATCCTCAATCAAAGAATACAAAATATAGGCCTATCTTCTTTTATTTATATGATCAATTGACATTGTCCATCAAGTTCATCGTGTGGCCATGTCTCAAACGACAAAAGTTTGTAGGTGTACCTAACTCACATTTTGCAAGAATTTATTTATTTTTATTTTTTATTTATTTATTTAACGTCTATCCTATTCAGTTATAAAAACTGATTTACAAAGGAGGACAACTAAATAAATCTAATTACATAGATGCAGAAACAACAATAAACTACATTTTCGTAAATATTTGAAATAGTAGCATTACAACAACAATGCATTTAAACACAACAATTTTGGTAACAAATAAAAAAAAAAATATATGATTTAATGAATGAATCAAATATAAAAAAGGGTGTAGAATGAAAAGAAAAGAAAGGGGGAAAAAAAGGAAAAAAGAAAGAAAAAGACAAAGGAAGAAAAAAAAAAATAATAATAAGAATTATACCTAGTTGAGTGTACAATCTGATGGATTTAATCTAGACCTATCGGCTGACTTAGTGAATTGTTTTTGTGTTACTACTAGTACTATATAGTATTGTAATACGTCTTATAATCTCAAGCAGTCGCCAGCGAGTTTCAAGTAAGTTGTTGGTCCCCAATATCCTTTCCTATATTCCATTAAGAGAAAGGCTTAAGAAAGTGAACAACAACCGACTTCACCTGGGAGTAAGAGTCCTTTCATGCGATATCATCCGGGCTCCGATACGTGATCTAGGTACTTCAAAACAGTGGCGGCTTGAAGGTTCCAATATGACCGGTGCCAGATATTTTCCGTACCACCCACCACCCCAGGTGCGTAGGGGGAACAAGCACGGGGGGTTTGGGGGGCTCCCCCAACTACAGCGCCGCAGGTGAAAATTTTGAAAATCATTTTTTTAGAGTGGTTTTGGTGCGTTCTAAGAAAATAAGGGGGTTGAATGCAATACCAAATTAATGTCTTTTTTGTACAGTAAAAACTATAAAACTATAAAAAAAAGAATTGGAGTAGTGACGAGATAGACCATGTTACAACTATTGAATATGCATATCATTACGTTCGCGATCACGTCCAACAATAATGGGAAATTGTTGAAATTGTTGGTCATTTCTCTTCTGAAGTGGGGGTGGGGAATTCCCTCATTCCTACGGCACCACCCAGTGGCATAGGCGCCCGCAGGAATTTTGGTGGGGAGGGGAAAAATTACAACTTGCACTTTTGTTGGACAAACCCAGGGGGGTTGGGGCAAAGCCCCCCAACAATAGCGTCGCAGGCGAAATTTTTGAAAATCAGGTTTTTAGAATGCGTTTGGTGGGTTTTAGAAAAAAGTAGTGGGATGAATTCATAGACAAAATTATGTGATTTTTGTGCAGGCGACACTCAAAACTAAAAAAACATTAAAAATATTTTTCCTACCATTTTTTGTCGTTAAGTCAAAAGCTTCAGATTCCCAACATTGAGTTGGACGATTTTTAGCTTTTTTGTGCACTGAGATAATATGACTTTACCCCACCTCATATTTTAGCTTTTGCAAGCCTTTTATTGTGACAGTCATGCAAAACTCGCGTTATTCCATGGAGTGGTATTTCAAAGCTCAAGACGAATTTTTGCAGGTAAAATACACAATAAGCTACTTATTTCGCAGACAATTGGCAACCATTATATTTAACAAACGTTCGTCAGTAAAGAAATCGACTTTCCATGCACATTTTAAATGCTACAATATTTATCATAAATCCACACATCAAATGAGGGCAAATTAGTACTTCTGCTTGCTCGGGGCCCATGCCCAGTGGTGAAAAACAACTTAGGAGGGGCGAACAATAAACGGGGGAAAAATTTTGCACTTCAAGGTCATGTTTGGCGGCAATCTGCGCGTTTTAGAGCAGCAGAATGAAAGCTAATCAATGTTTTTCTATCATTAAAAACCCTACTTTTTCCACCAATTAATAAAAATGCACTTAAAATATACCCACACCATATTTAGAACTTTTTAATTTCTTCTAATTGTTGTTTCAGTGGTGACTTAAGTTAGGGCACTCCGCTCTATGATTCTCAATGTTGTTCCATTTTTTTCGTTAGATTTCGTAACCCTCCGTGCCAAAACAACAAATCACATAAAGAGTATATACTTGTCCAGAGAACGAGATAGAAGATAGACGCAGCGCAACTGCGCAACCCCCGATACGCCACCAGGCCACCCTAACAGTTGACCATTCAGTCAGCTACATTGGCAAACTAGATACAAAACAACGAAAGCAAACATCACTGTCTCATAGTGCGGTGTCTTTGTGTCATTAGAATCGACTCGTAGACGATAAGACCTTATAGACCTTACAAAACACAATGATGCTTTGCACAATCACATCATTTTATACTAACAATATTAAATATGAGGGTGGGTTCACAAGCTATGCTGGCCCACCCACCCACCCACCCTTGGCAGGTACCGGTGCCATGGCACCGGTCAGGGTATAGGTCAAGCCGCCACTGCTTCAAAACGAAACTTCACGAATTGCTTTTGGACAAGGCCGACTAGTAGAGCTACCAATGATTTTACCTTGGTATTGTTTAAAACTAGGAAAACGCTTAAGTCCCGCCGCGTTGTTGGATGAGCGTAAATGGTGCATTGAGCTGCCATGTGTTTTGCGAATTTTCGGTTGTTCTGTGAAAAAATCAGAACTTTGTTGAAATTTTGTTTAAATTAAATCAAATTAAATAAAAAATTAACTTATTTTTTTTATTTTAATCGTAATTTTAAAAAAGGAAAAAATCGTAATATTGAAATTTTCATAAGAAATAATTATTTAATTGCGCACAAATTTTACACGAATATATAAATTCTTAAAATTAATGTTCTGTGAAAAAATCATTATAATCGGATAAAGCATGTAGGTGTTATAAGCAGAAGAAATTAAAAAAATCGTAAAATTGCGATTTTCATGAGAAATAATTATTTGATTACGCTCAAATTTCACACGAATATACCAATTCATAAAATCAAGGTTCTGTGAAAAAATCATTAAAATCGGATAAAGCATGTAGGAGTTATAAGTCGAAGAAATTTTTTAAAAATCGAAAAAAATCGTAAAATTGCGATTTTCATGAGAAATAATTTTTCGATTGCGCTCAAAAACGTGGCAGTTCTTAGTTCAGAGATTTCGAAGGCCTCCATAAAATTTCATCGCAATCGGAGTATCGGTTTAGGCGTAATCGTGTTAACGACAGAC
>JAMZAV010010968.1:0-20691 GCA_024449915.1 Sweltsa coloradensis | reverse complement strand
AAATGGCTACAATTCACTCTGTCAAAATGGCTAGTTTAAATGTGCCGCGCAACCACCTTGGCATTTGGTAATTAGTTATCGAAGCTGTGAATTTTCATTATAAATTAATAAGTGCATTGGTGATAAATTATTTTGTTGTTTTATCCAGGTGTTTCCTCCACGGTAGCAGTATCAGAACAATCGAAAATAATTGATCTACAGCTTGCTCTGTACATTGCGATACATAGCTCTATCAGGAGCATTGACCATTTGGGCGAATTACTTAAGAGCATTGGCCTTGGAACTAAACTTGAAAATTTGCGCCTTCATCGTACAAAATGTACAGCCCTAATAAAATCAATCCTTGCTCCAGCTATGTTAACTGCTTTAATTGAAGACGTCGGAAGTAGTGGGTTTTCACTTATTGTTGACGAGTCAACTGACGTGTCAGTTTCTAAATATATGTGCATGTGCATTCGGTACTATAGTGACTCACAGAAACAAATCATTACCGATTACCTCGGGATATTCGAGGTTGTAAGAGCAACAGCTGATGATTTATTCACAGCTCTCTGTCTTTATTTAGATACAGTTGGGCTCAAGCTGGATAATATTGTTGGACTTGGTACTGATGGAGGCAGCAACCTATGTGGGAAAAACCATTCCCTCTTTACGCTCATCAAAGAAAAAGTACCAACTGTGCAATTAATTAAATGTGTGTGCCATTCCATCCACATCTGTAGTTCAAAAGCGTCTGAAGAGCTGCCTAGTTCGGTTGACTTTCTTATTCGAGAAACATATAGTTGGTTTAGTTGCAGCTCTCTTCGTCGCCATACATACAAAGATATTTTTGCAACTTTAAATAATGGCGAAAAACCGCTACAAATGGTACAACTGTCTCAGACCCGGTGGCTAGCCAGATATGGGGCTGTAAATAGGGTTTTAGACCAATGGCATGAACTTAAAGCCCACTTTCAGATAGCAGCTGCAAATGAAAAATGTTATTCGGCTCGGCTTCTATCGGAGATGTATAACGACCCCACCAACCATTTGTACCTTCTTTTCCTAAAACCAATACTGCAAGAAATGCATTACATAAATCTCAACTTTCAGCATACCACAGCCGAAGTTACCCAAGCTTATGGAGATTTAAAGTTGCTCTTGATGTCTGTGGCCAAAAAAATAATAAAACCCTCCTTCCTAGACGTTAACATGAGAGGAAACGAAATGTTACGACTAGACGACGTAGCATGTGTTGACAGGGCCCTTCAAAATCCTCTGTCCCACTTACCATTAACGTCAGTTGACTTTGGTGTACTCTTTAACAACGAGCTAGTTTCTAGTAATTTGAAAATGACTGGCGAGCAACTAGCTCGTGTAAAACAGAGGTGTTTTGGGTTTCTCAATAAACTTTGTGAAGAGTTAGCCAAACGATTGCCAGAAAACATGAAGGCTGTTAGTGCTCTCAGACATTTCACACCCAGTGTTTGTTTAAACCAAGTACGTCCTCCGTTTCAAAGTCTGCCATTACAATTGTTAGACAAAGACTCAAAAAATAAATTGGATGCTATTGAAAATCAGTGGCAAAAACTACTGTCTGTATGCTGGGCTGATTATTTTCCTGGGGGGAAAATCGAAACAGATACAGTAAAGTTTTGGATTTTTGTCAGCTCTTTCAAGGATGCCGGTGGACGTCTTGTCTTTAAAGAGCTGGCAATGTTTGCCCTAAAGTTACTTTCCCTACCACTCAGCAATGCAGTGGTAGAACGTGCATTTTCGGTCATGAACACTACAAAAACTAAAGGGCAAAATCGCATAAAGATGGATACTCTTGACGCCCTTATGCGTATTCGCATTCATTCCCTTGTTAGGGGCTTTTGCTGCAAAAAGTTCATTCCTTAAAAGGGAATGATACAAGCATTTCTTCCGCTTTTACATTATTTCCCCAAAAACCCCCCAAAACAATGATGAGAAGGGACGGCAGAGCAAGACTTGGGGGAAGTAATGGAACTCTTCCAAGTGAAGATTTGGGATCATTTCCAGTTTTTTTCCATCACCAATAAGGAGGGTTACCATAGGCCCTTTCATTTTAAAATTTAAATTTGTGTTTACAACCTCTTAAAAATCCCCATAACAGTGACAATAAATTTCGAGTATTATTTCATAATTATAGTATTTTTTTGGGATTTGTATTTTGTTTATTTTAAGTAGGTAAAACCCAATTGTATGTTTTATTAGTGTCTTATTTTATTTGATTGTTGTTTTATTTTATATATAAATACTTATATATTTTAAATTTTTTTAAGTAAAGACCCAAATCCAAAGGATGTAATAACCTGAACTGAATGCAGGGATACTTTTTTTTTAATTTTGTCATAAACTGAAAACTTGACACTTGAATAATTAAAAAAATAATTCGCACTGCTTTTTTGGTACTCTGTGGACGAGTTTTTCTAAGAATACATCATTCCATGTATTTTTCCCTGATGTATTCAAATTTAAAATGTAAAAAATAAACAAACTTCGATACAATTTAGATTTTAAAACAATTTCTGTACGCCGAATAAAAATTTTACTGTGTTTTTCTAGCTTTTGTTTTTAAATTTGGCGACTTTGGGGGGGAATTGAAAAGACAGCGCTGGGGACTAAAAGCGGGATTAAAAACTGGCCCCCAACCCCCCCCCCTTTGTACGGGATTGCTCATAGTTGGTAAACTTGCAAAAAACGAATTATTCTGATTGTTTAAAAGAAAGAAGCAGCTGTTTAAAGTGTAAACAACTAGCTTAAAATAGTTTTTTTTTGGTTTTTTCTACACAACTTACACTTTACACTATGTAGGCCCCAAAATGTCTCCCAAAAATTAATACGAAAAAGCTTTTTAGACATTTTTTTGTTTTTGTGTTTTAGTTTTATTTTAAATGAGCCGTTTGGTTTGACTTCGTTAGTAAAGTGTAGAATTTCTACAAAGCTCTAGCAGGTCGGTGGGTGTAGGGGGTAAAATTTAGGCGCAACATTTGAAAGGGAAACAGCTTAAAACATATGAAAACACTTCTTTCATTGACAATCCAATTAACTCCTAAATCAATTAATGTCTATAATTACGTATTAGAAACTATTCGAAGTATTTTTATTTGTGGCACTATGTTTTTGTAAAATGAGGGCAAATCGTAGGGTACTCTAACCTCAAAAAGGATAAGCAATTGAAAAAATTTCCAAAATAATTTTTTTCATCGTTCAGGAAGTACATTTTTTCTTCATTTTGACTCATTTAGTCCCTTAAACTACTGTTTGTTCTTTTATTATGTTTTTTTAGGACAGTTAAATGGGGCGAATCTAGGTAGAGTGTAGCTTAAAAACTTTGGTTATCCGGGGTAAAGTTATGTAATTTGATTTCAAGGCCCTACACCTACCTACCAATCTACACTACACTGGGGAAACCAAAAAAAACCAAATGACGGGTTTTTCCCAGCTGTTAATTTAAAAAAGTATATTCGATCAAACCCACAAGCACATTAAATAAATTTTATGAAAATTTTTTACTAATGGGCTACATAAAGAAGGTACGATGTTTTTTGGTATGGATTCTTTTATTCGTAAATTTTTTAAAAAGCACTTTCAATTATTTGTGAAACCTAAAAGATGGGCTTCCTAGAAGGTTATAAAATAGACTTCATGAAAAATAAGAAACTAAAAAGTACAAATTTAGAAAAGATTGTGTAAATTTTGTAAAAATCAGAGTTTAGGTATAGTGTAACACTGTTTATGCAGCTAGTTCAATAGGCATTTTCCGCGTATTAAAAATGGTGATTTACTTGTTTATGCTATGGTGTTATGTGCAACCAATGAAACTTTTTTGTTTAAAATGTATTTAATAGCTATTATAGCTAAATAAATTTTTACTATTACATTACTACAAATTTGGGAAAACTCCTTCGGCTGGGGGGGGGGGGGGGGGGGGAAAAAGGTTTTTTAAACGATTTGTAGGAATCAAAGGGGCGTTTTCCACTCCCCCACTGTTTCCACTGAGTGAATAGCATATTCCAGGTAGCTGAAAATCGCCTCGTGCAAAAATATTTATTCCACTGGGGCGAACTGCACTCGCTCCATGCCCCGCAGTGCGCACTACTCCAAGCGCGGGCAATTTTCCCCCAGTGCTCCCGAAAGACCCGCGAATTTTTGGTTGTTTGTTAATTTGATCGATTTTCTTTGGATAACAGCAGATGAGTTGATCAATTGACGACTTGAATTGTAACCGCCCCCTGACGGTCCGAGGCAATATGGGGGAAATTATTTGGTATAAACCTCATTTCGCAATTGACGCGGTTCACGGGCAACATTTTTCTTCCTAACTTTTTTTTACCCTTATTTGGACAAATTAAAAATGAATAATGTTTGCAAAATTCATTTTTGAAATAGCGATTATTTCGATTTTTTTGACACAGTCGTTAGCTTTAAAAACAATGTAGCATCATACATGTAAAATTATCAATGACTAAAGTTTTCTCAAAAAATTTTTTTTTGACAAAAAATTTATTTGTCGGTTTTTCGACAAGACCTTTTTAAAAATATGCATCTGACGGGTTAGACAAGAAATAAACAACTTTCTAGATAAAAGTGCACTAAACAAAATTTGCGGGAATAGATAATATGCGGGGTAGTTTTTTTTATCAAAAAAATTCTCTTGCCGTGCGGATGACCGTGAAAAAGGCCGCTGCTTTTATTACTTTTTGCTGTAAATTTCGTTCAGTGCCTTTTTTATCTAAAAGTTGGTATATTTCTTGTCTAAAAGTCTGTGCATATTTTTAAAGAGGTCTTGTCGAAACTAATCATAGTTTTTTTTTCAAAATAATTTAATGAGAAAAACTTAATCATTGAAATTTTCATTGTGTGTGCTACTTGTTAAAACAATAACGTTGTCAAAACAATCGGAAAAAATCGTATTTAAAAAGGAAAAGATATGTTTTCAAAAAATTATTCATTTAAGTGTTGTCCAAATAAAGAATAGAATAAAAGTTAGGGTGATAAGTGATGCCCCGTTCAGCAGGCGCTAGCTTTGCGAAAATGAGGGTTTTTCCCAAAACTAGTCTAGTGGGCCCACCGATCGTTTTAAAAAACTCCCCCATTTCGAGTCGTCAATTTTTCATCAGAATTCTCGAGAAATCACAAAATATGAAAGAGTTGTCCAAAATGTATTTGACTAGAGGTAAAAATTTGCATAACATTTTGGTTTGAGGTTATGTTTTTTGTTTTTCTGTTCAGGGGGTTTTCCCGTTGGGAACGCTATAATATGCTTGGGGCCCTTGCTTTCGATTTTTTTTTCCCCCTTCTCATCCCACAATTGCTTCGAAAGCGCTGAAGACATTTGATAGTGGGATTGCCACTCAAAAAATCAATGCACTGAAAAAATAATCGTATTCCCCTGCAGTTGCCTCAGGGCAGCATGGACCGTGCTCGGGGGACCGGACTTTCATGCGCACTGAAAAGTCGCACTCTGTCGTAAAACCCCATTGTTTTAACAAACTAGAGCCTACTTGTTTGGATTTTTTTTTCTTTAACACAAAAAAGCGCTTCACGCAAAACTCGCAAAAATCATTTGGATGGGGTAGTACCAGTTTTCTGTATTTAAAAACCGAGGCCTAGCCCCCCAATCGATATTAAAAAACCAAAGGCCTAGAACTACCTCTTGCTCCATTGCAATTAAAAGGGGTTCTTTTCATTTGTAAACAGGCAAGGCTAGGGCTTAAAGCCCTTGACCTAAATTATTAGAGGCAATCATGAAACTAGGTTTTTTGGTTGGCCTAGGCGAGGCTTCAAAATTTTTCCAAAGAATGTTTTATACACTAAGCTTAGGCCTGGGGCCCCATGTATTCAAAATTGCCAGGAATAGCCTATCTCCCTCAACTAGATCTTAGCTAGGGCCCGGCCCAGAGGCATCAGAAAGCTTAGGTTTGGCCTGGAAGGCTACACACAAATCATAAGGATATCAAGGTTTTACAGGGCTAGGTCATCGGCCTAGATCCTCACTGCAATGTTTTGTGGGTTGGGGAGTCCTAGTCCTATTAGAGGGGAAAAGAGGGAGGTTAAATTTTGCAATATTTTCAGGGGGTGGAGGGGGGGGGGAAAACCAAAAAAGGCGTGGAGGGCTTTAAGGGGAAGGGGGGGACATTCAAAAAAAAGGTCGGGTCGGAGGTTTCGGAAGGAGTTAGGGAGTGGATGATTTCTGGGTGTTTTTAGGCTAGTGTGTCCCTTTGAGGGAATTTAGATCGTGTTTGGCAAGGCGGTAATAGGTCTGGGGATGGTGTAGGGTTGCCATAAAATTTAAAATCAATTGGCGGGCAAAACGTTCGGGGAAAACGTTCGGGGATTGGGGGGCCAAGCCCTTTTAACTATGCCCGAGGTCAAAATTTTTTAAAACTATGCTTTTTTAGAGTACGTTTTTTGATTAAAAAAGCCGGGCTGAAAAGCAATACGAAATATTCCGTTTTTGTAGTGCAAAAACCAAAATTCCCAAAAAAAAATGCTTGGGAATTTTTGGTACACTTTTGGGCACTTTAAAGATTAAATTTTGGGGGGTTGGAAAGTGCTTGGAGAAAAAAAACTAACCATGGGGGACTTGTTTTATTGAGCTAATTTGTACGCTTACAAGTCAAAAAAGGGCTACAGTCACAATCCTACGATTAATTGTATAGTTTTTAGTGAGAATGACCTGTTGAATGTTCCTAACAATTTTAAATATGATATATTTCTTATATCCGTATAGTTTCTGTTGTTTTGTAATATAAATTCCCCCAAGTAAAAACAATAGGTAGGCCTAGGCCTAATGTAAAATTAGCAATAATGATGTCAAATAAATTTGGCCCATGTAACTTCTACATTAGTCACTTGACAAAATAGGGGCCCACTTTACTTCAAGCCAATTCAAATTCATTGGCGACGCACACACCGCCCGTGGCCCAATAGGTTGCTGTTTTTTACCATCTTTTTCACTTTTAGACTGCAGATATCTTATATTGTAAATTTGGGCTTTTTACAATTTTTTCCATCAAGCGGCTTGGTGATTGGCGGACACGGGATTTTTGAATAAAACGGGACTGTCCCGGGGGGCGATGGCAAACCCCAAGTGGTTGCCCCCTGGGCCCCGAAGGGGGCTTATTTGTAACCATTAGGAATTTCAAGTGGGGGGCCTAGGGGATACAAGTTACAGCCATAGGGATGTTTCATGCACAATAAGCTTTGGCATAGTGCAAACAAACTGACGAAAAAATTACAAACTTGTTAAAAACTGTATTTGGGGGTGTGTATTTGTTGTGTTTTTATGTGGTTTTTTCGGGGTTTAACGCAAAAATGGTTTACGACTGGGGGGCCCCGCCCCCCAAACCCCCGGGCCGGGGCTGCCCCCCCTGGACCCCGCTCCACACGACTGTACGCGACGGTTCGTTTTCCCCCCTAAAATAGTTTTAGAGCACGTCTGCGTGGAAAACTATAAACTAGGCATTTTGAGCTAAATAACTAGTGTGCCGTTTCGCATTCTACATAATAAGTAAAAGGGTATAAATGTGTCCCCATAAAGTAAATACGAGAAACCAAAAACCACAATATAATGGGGAAAAAACCTTGTTTAGGATTAAAATTTACACAAACAAAAACGGTTGACTTTCAACAAGCCAAGTTATGGTTTTTAACAAAAAGCTGAATACCCGAAGGTTGTGCGGTAACTGTTGATTTTTTGTTGTTGTTGTTGTTTTGTTGTTTTTGTTGTTTCGTGCAAGAGTCGCTTGTTGCCGAGAAGGGCCTGGAAACGAAGCGGAACAAAAAGCTGGGGAAAAGGGGTACCCGTAGGGAATAAAGAGGTGTTGTAATGCCCGGAGTGAAAAAGTATTTCAAGTGCAAATTTGGGCAAAAGTTGTATTGAAAATGAGAGGGTAATTTTTTGTAAAAAAAGTTGAATTAAATATCCATTAATTTTTTTTTATTTTTTGTTTTTTACTGGAACATTATAATGTTTTTTTCAGGAATCAAATTACAACCGATTTGTAAATTAAAGTTGACAAAAAAATATCTAACAGGTTAATTTAAAGTTTTCAAATTAAAGGGGAGAAGTTGGTCGAAAATGATGTTGGGGGCGTACCACAAACAAGATAAAAATTGGGAAAAGGTAAATTTTGTGAAATGTGCTAGAAATTTTAAAAGGGCAAATTAAAATTTTTAACATTTAATAGTCTATTTACATACAATACAAAGGTACATCGATTAGTAGGCCTATATCTCAGATGGCCAAAAACGGTTAAAGGGAGAAGAGATAGAAGAATCGACACTGGGCCCCTGACGAACCTGTGGACAACCAATGTAAAATTTTGGGGAAAATAGAAATTACTATGTCGATTTTAAAATTTAGATTTATATAAGGGGAGGGGTTGAATCGGGTATCGAAATGCAGTAGAAGAAGAAAAAAGGGTGCCTACTGGGACAGGGGAATATAGATGTCAGAAATGGATATGGGTTTACACTTAATGTATTGACAATGAAATGTGAAAAAACACCAATTTAGGGTTAAATAAATAATTTTGCCATTTCGCAATTAATATATAATCGTAAAGGGGATTAAAATGGGTACCTAATCAATGCAGAATGAAACACTGGGGGGCCCATAAAGACTGGCTAGGCCCTAGGACAAAAGGTCTAGATGTATACACACACAAGTAGTCCCGGTACAAACAATGCCAGGCCAAAAAAACAAGCATTTTAAAAAGGTTAATTATTAATGTGCCATTTCCCAATTAAATATATATACGGAGAGGGGTAGAAATTGGGCACAAGATGAAGTAGCACCCTAGGCCTAGGTATAGACGATGACCAAGAGTCGCACGGGGGCCCCCAAACCCCCCTGAGGCCCTTGCTCAAACAACTCGAGACTAGGTACTACACTGTCGAGAATCACCATTTTAAAGCTTTGATTTTGCTGAATCGCAATCAATGAAACGTAAGGGATAAATCGGGTACTCCCACGATGATGTAAAATGTTGCTAGGTCTAGGCTAGTGACATTGGTAAACGGGCAACGTCAACCCAAGGCCATCAGCTGGCTTTATTGTGGACAAACGCACGTATCACACGAAACCCAAAAACCGTTAAAAAAACGACAATGTTGTAATTTTAGTAATATAATGACGCAAAAACGATTACTAAATGATGGACCTGGGGTCCTAGGATATACATTTTGGGCAAAAAGATGATGCTAACCTACAAAATGTCTAGCCTAGGACGTCACATTGACGTTTTCGAAAAAAAAAAATTGAAAAAACACACACGCACCAGTAACGTTTAGAAAGATTAATAAAAGACCGGGTCCTAGCGCAAAACGTTGATGAAATACGAAAAGGTCACTTATTAGATGAATAATAGTTGTGAAATAAAAATTTTATGAAATATAAACAAATTGACAAAATCAAGCCATGGTAACGTGTGTTGTACCGTCCGGCTCGACCCACAGCCACTGCCAGTTTTATCAGCGGTACCAACCGGAAAAGAAATGGAAAAAGAGCGCGATAAAATTCAAAATTGTTATTACCACATGCAAAGAATATTAATGACTTGTTTTTTACATTCAATGTTTGATTTAATTTTTTGGGCTCTAGTATTGATTTTATTTCGTTTCCTATTTTTATTAAAGTAGATACAATCGACTTGAATTTAATTTTATTGCGTGTAAATTAATAAAAAAAATTAAGATTCCGAAAATGTATACAAAATGTATAAAAAATTCAACGTTTGGTATATGTCATTTCTAATTCAAATATATATACGGAAGGTATACGTGTATCTAATTAATGCACAATGGTGTTTTTATAGTCTGAAACCCACTAGACAATAATCATCATCATCAATTGGGGTTTTTTTTGCATTATACTAGTGTAGTTTACATTTGGATGGGGTTTGAACCCTAATGCTTTTCTATTGCATATATTCCCCCTTTGGACCAAAAAGAGATGAAAGCAAGAGTATTAAATTTTTAATACATAAAAAATTACACTACGTTACAATTTAATAACAGAGGAGAATAAATTATCAAAGAAAATGTTTTTGAAATGAAGCTACGGTAATCCTACTAGAATGTCCAAGATGATGTAGAGAGTATACAAACAACCGAGTGTCTGGTGACCAAGAATACACGATTCAAAGTTTAATTAAATTAAAATGTAATGAAAAGGACTAGATGGGTAATGAACAAAGAGCTAATGTTTTGGAAAAACAACGAAATGCAAACACTAGACCGTCTAGAATATATTTAATTTTAATGTTTAATTTTGTATTTTAATGCAAATGAGTTTTTAATTTTTTTGTCCCCATTCAATAAAAATGTGGTGGTTTTATTTTTTAAAGGATCAAATTTAAATTTTGTTAATGTTTAACCAGAGTGTTTTTTTATTGCTTGTAAAATTATAAAAAAAAAATTACGTTTTTTGTAAATGTATGTAGAATGTTTTAAAAGAGTTTTTAGTTTTGTATATGCCATATCGCATTCAAATATCTATACGGAAGGTAAGGGGGCGAAATGGTCATCTAATTGATTTTGGAATGATGAAACGGTACTAGATTTTCGAGAATTTTATTTATCAAATGTTGAATGCAGACGATTATTATAAATTTTCCATTTGAAAAATAGAGGGAGAAGAAAATTGACAAAGAAAATAAACGATCCCAAGTTTAAAATAATTTAAATCAATAGAAAAAGGGATGAATAACAGGGCTGTATGGATGATAAAAAGAGCCAAAAACAATGAATACACGACACCTAGACCAACTAGAATATATTAATTTTAATGTTTTTATTTTATTTTTTCAAGATGTCGAGTTTTTTTTACTATAAAATGTATTTTAAAAAAATTCTATGTGTTATGTAAACAAAATGTAATACTAAGATTTTAATGAAAAAAAAAAAAATTAGTTAAAAAGTTGGAATAAAGGGTATTTTTTTTTGGAAATCATTTAAAAAATTAAACCGGAGGTGGTTTTAAAATGGAACCTTTAATGATACACCAAGTATGTGTTGTTGACTAACCCACAGGAGCATAAGAAAAACCCCAAACCGGGGGAGGTTTTACTTTCTTTTACTTTCGGATAAAAAAGGGGCCCTTTTTTTTTGTCGGTGCCCCATTTTTTTCTTGGTTCCAGTGTAACGATACACTAGCTCGGGTTTTCGATTTTTGCTGGTCAATAAAAACAATTTTAGGTAAAAAAATGCATAATTTTTTTTTAATTTTTTTTTGATGGAAAAAAAACCAAATCTTTTAATGTTGGTAGAGTGTATTTTTTTTGCATGAAAAATTTTAAAAAAAAAATTACAGTCTCAAAAATATACAGGATGTTTAAAAGACGCAACGAAAGCTGTGTCAGCCAAAAAAAGAAATTAATGTGGTGTACTTTGTAAAAAAAAAAGAAATAGGGGGGATCGGGAACTCTTAAAACTAGTAAATGTCACTACAGTAAGACCCCTCTCTTACCCGAGTTGGATGAGAGGGGGCCCCTCGGTTTTGCGAAAAACTCGATGGCGCGGATCAATTGTTTATTTGCTCTGTAGAAGCCTGTGTGGTATAATGATATATACACATGTAATGGATAAAGGAACAAAAAATACACACGATACACTTCATACGGGGTATACAAAATGATTTTAATAGCTTTTAATTCAAGCTACAACACACGTACACAAATTTGGCTACTGTCGTAATAAAAACGTATGTTAGGCCAGGCCTAGGGGCCCAAACTCGACGCAGTAGGCCTAGGCCCACAATGCAAACATAGGCCTAGGGCCCAGCTCTCTTTTTCATGGGGAAAACCTTCACTACTATTTTCCCGCGCTGAAGCTCACGACCAAGAAAGTTGGGGAAAAAAATAGATAAGTCAGGAATAAAATTTAATGCGTCGTGATTACGAATTTTTTGAAACGGTTTTTAAACATGATTGCTCTAGTTCCACAACGACCTCTTTGAACGCTTTTTGTGAGATGGCTGGATCTATGGCACGCGCAGGTGCGCGACGCACACTGACCTCTATATGCTCAGTGGGTGGCACTGACGCTTACCGGCGATGCGCCCGACCACACTGCCCCACTGAACTCTATACGCTCGTACACTGATGCCACTGCTGAAAGTCGAGATATTCGCCGATCTATCTTCTTTGCACTCACTCGAAAGGCATGCCTACAATTATGCGAGTACTTTTAAAAAAGTGCGGCGCGGCTCTGTAATTTTTTTTTAGTTTATTTACAATTTAAACTTTTAAATTTTTTTTTTTTTTTTGGGGGGGGGGCTCGGTTAACAGGGAACATGGAAAAGAGGGATCGGAAAAGAGGATTTACTTATTTCAATGTTTGAAATCATAAAAATCGGGGGCTATGCGCCCCAGACCCGCCCCGCACTACATGGGGGGCACCCCCCCAGACTTCCATTGTACCAGATACATGGGCCCCTACTAAAACATCCTGTAATTTTTTTTTTCAAAGTTGGAAACCCTACTCAGGCTATGTGAGTATTTAACAAACACAAATTTTAGTAGGGTGGGGCTAGATGGGGAAATTTGACTAAAGCCCTTTCACTATAGGGCAAGGCCCCAAATTTGCCCCACCCTACAGCAAAACTACTTTTTTTATGTTCCAGGGCCCCACATAAAAAAGCCCGGATAAAAAACATCTTATAAGTTGGGAGGTGGGCAGTCAGTGCCCGTCCAGGTGGTTTGGTGTGTAAGGTGTTTTGGTGGGCCCCTTGGTGGTCCCAGAGCGGTTAGTGTGCGTTCCGTGGGGTCTAGTCGGGGGCGTTTTCCCCGGGGTTAGTGGCGTTTGGGGGTCTTTGGGGGGTTTTGGTGCCCTAGTGGGTCCAGTGTGGGTCCAGTGTGCTTTTTCAGAGCGCGTTCGTGCGGGTCTAGTGCGCGCCCGAGAGCGTCCATGTGCGTTTGGTGTGTGTTAGAGCGTGTTTTGGGGCACATCTAGTGCCCCGTAGAGTTTCTCCGTGCGCGTCAGTGTGCGTCCGTGGGGTCTAGTGCGGTCCAGGGCGCCGGGGTTTTTTGTTTTTGGTGTGTGTTAGAGGTGTTTTGGGGGCACATTGTGCCGGTAGAGTGGGATCCAGTGTGGTCCCGTGTGCTCCAGTGCGGGGCTAGTGCGCGTCCAGTGCCAGTACCCTCACCCCTTAGATTCGTAGAATCTTTTTGGGTCTACAAGGTGCTTCTCTGTCAGTATTATTATTTTGTTAATTCCCTCACTTCAAAAACAAAAAAATCACTGCCTTCACTTATCAAAAACTCCCAACTGATTTACTTTAATTAGGCTTAAAGCTTTTTTCTTTATTTTTCCGTGTTTGGGGACTTAAAACTGTTAACCCGAGAGTAGTCCGTGGGGTTTTTTAGCCCATTTTTTTTTAAACAGAGGTATTTGAAACCGCGCATGCGTGGCTTGTCTAGTTCCGCCTCCCTTTCCCAAAAATAGATTTGTGAAGTCATGTGAAACCAAAAAATGTTCTGCAGAACTTCATCAAAATAGAGGCCTGTTCGGTTGCTTGGGCTTTTTGACCGTGCGCGCTATAAGGGGGGCAAAAATATGCATCTCAACACTATTATAAGACATGTATTTTTTTATTGTGGTTTTATTATTTTTTCAACATCATGTTGGATAAAATTACTGTCTTGGTTTACTAAAAATTCGAACACAGGGGGTTTCAAAACTATTTTTATACCTTTTTGTAGGGTTTGAAAATTCTTTTTTTGATTGATTTTTGATTGATTATTTATTGATTATTAATTGATAATTGTTATATAACCATTTATGCTGCACATATATGATAAATTTTCTTATATTGGTAATCAAAACGTCATCCTAAATTTTTTCCCCAAAAAAATTGCGGTCTAAAAGGGCCGGGCCGACACTAACGTTACAAAAAGGGGGGCACTACTCTCGGGTTAAAGTCTCTCCTGGTGGTGTTGTCTTTGGGGCTATAGATACCCTCCAGACAGAAAATGTCGATCTATAGCATTTGGTTAAAAATTTAACAATATTGATAATGAAATTTCATATCAATGAGCATACCTTTAGCTAGCCTAGCCTAATAGACATACTGTGATCACAAAAACTTTTTTTTTTTTTTCTTGTGCAAAGTTGGCCTCTTCAGCCATTCTTCTGTCTTGCTATCCAATATAAGACTGCCTTCTTTTCTATCCTGCTCAGGTCATAGGGCAGGGAGTCAATGTCATTCTGAGGGCGGCGCATCTGAAGAGATGCGCTCTGTCTTGATCTTCTAAATTACAAAGTTTGCAGGTGGCCGGTTCGTTGGTAATGTTGAAAGCGGTGAGGTGGTGCTGCAAGACGTCGTGGACCGGTACAAGCCGGAAAGGGCGTGTGGCCGTCTTTCCCGACCGTCTTTGTCTGGCCCTTTTTGATCTCGGTCACCAGTTCTTAGTTGGAAGTCTTTCTGTGGTGTTTCTGAAGATCCTTTTGAGGGGTTGACTTGATCTTAGTTTTGACATTTTGGTAGGAGAGAGGCGCTGCTGGTGGTTGGCGGGGCTTTGGTGGCACTTGGCGCCAAGAAGTCTGCCTTTTCTCCCATGATCTTGCAGTGGCTGGGATCCATTGAGTCTCTAATAGTTTGTTTTGCTGCCGAGATGGCCGACAAGGTGAGTTTTGTGAAAAGCAGGATTTAGGAGGAGGCTTCGTGCTTGAGAGGACAAATTGGATGGCTGAGACGCTGTCGCTTAGGATCACAAATTTTGTTCTTGTTGAGGGGGGAGGGGGGGTATCGGCAATTTTTTAGGGCCGCCCTGGCAATGGCTGCGACCTCAGCGTCGAAAGTATGTTTCGCCAGCTCCCATTGGAGTGGGGCGTCTTCAAAGAAGATGCCAGTGGATGCCGTAACCTGTTCTGTTTGTAGCCGAGGTCATAGGAGCGTCTGTGAAAGATGTGCACCACTCTTGAAGAGGAAAGTGCTTCTTCAGGTGCTTCGGCAAGCTCTTTTTCAGTTCTTTTATGGTCATGGTCATCTTTCTTCTCGATGACGTCAATTTTTGGTCCCCGGGGCAAGCTGATTGGACTTGTTCCGCAGAAGGCTCTGGGAGTGGTAGTAAGTGGTGCACGTGGTGCTTCTAGGAGGATAGGACATGTTTTTAATCTTCAGTTGGTGGGGACTGTTTCAGCAAAGTTAGTGGGCGCCTTGACTTTGAGGTTGGGTTAGTGAGCCATTTGTCGGGTTTAGGCGCGCCAGTGTTTTCGTTGCAGTGGACGCGCGCTTGCTGCTCTTCTTAGGCTGTAGAGGCTCAATTTGGTCTGAACCACTCCATGGCGATAATTGTTGGTTTTCACTGCTCCCGTTTAGGAGGCGAAGGGCTCGATTTTGGACTCTGTTCGACAATGGCTGGCGTTACGTTGCGGCGGCGGCAGGAAAGACTTCGGTGACGTACTCAATGGCTGGGTCTGAGTTACGTTTTGTAGGGTCCAGCGCCAGAGTGTCTAAGTTTTGCGCCCAGGACACACCGGCTTACCTTTGAAGGAGTCGTAGTAGTTTTTGGCCCTTCTCTGCAGCCTTTTCAAATGTGGATCTTGCCTGGTCATTTTTTGGTCGAGAGGTCACGCCAAGGTACTTCATCTCATGTGTCTGTTTAATTGTTCGCCATCAAGAAGTTGATGTTGAACTTGAAGGGATTGTGACCATCGTGAAGTAGGTGCAGATGTTTTGCCTGCAGCTTATCTTAAAGCACCGAGCACTTTGATCAGCCTGCAGCTATCGTCATGGCGGGGCCCAATTTTTTCTCCAGTCCAACCGGACATTTTCCTGTGAAGATAGATGACAAAGTCGTCTGCAAAAACTTTGAACGACAAGGCCAGGTATTTCGATTCCAATAGTTTGATGAGCCCATGATTGCAATTTTGAAGGACGGTCGCGCCTTGGGCTTGTTACCTTGAGCAACTCCGGCTCGCGTCTAACGGTTTTGCTATCGGGCACTTTGTGGACCACCTTGATGCGCTCTTGTTAATGATAGTCGTGGATCCATCTGACAATGTTGTTTGGTACTTCATCTTTGATCATCTAGCTTGACTGCCCATGACGGTCGGTGGAGTCGAAAGCTCCAGAAAGGTCGATGGAGACAGCCAGTGTGCTTTCACCTTTGCGAAACCCTCTTTGACTGTCTGCGCAAAGTAGGGACTTGGTCTGTGGTGCCTCGGTGTTGTCGAAAAACCTGCCTGGTCTTCGGCGATGGATGTAGTTGCGTTCGAGTAAATTTTAAAAAATTTTTTTTTTTTCCCAAAGGGGGGGGGGGGCGGTGGTTCTTTTTTTTTGGTGGGGGGGGGCAATGGGGGTGGGAAAAACCTATTTTTTCTCAGCCGTCTTTGCCAAGGGCGCTTGTCGAGGGCAATTGGGACGATAGCTGGCAGGGTCAGAGGCGTCTTTCTCAGGATTCAGAATTGGCGTGATGAAGGCAATTTTCAGCTGATGGGACTTCACTGGTCCAGAAACTGTTTATGAGGTCGAGGACAAGTTTCAGTGCCTTAGGGTCCCAGGTGTTTAAGGAAATTCAAAATGAAATCTTGTCAGGCCAGGCGCTTTTTGTTGTCTAGTTTGATGATTGCATTAATCAGCTCCTGGGAGTGCAAAGGCCGATTGTAAGCGTTGTTGGGCATGTGGCGTGTACTTAAATTTTGGCAATTTTTTGGCTTTTTCTTAGAGGGCTGCTTATAGGTGGTAAAGTGTCTGCCACAGGACATCAGCCTTTTCTTTGTTGTCACTCCAGATTTCCTTTATAGAGAGAGGAGCATTTTTTTTTCTTCTTCTGGCTTTGCTTTTTCCCACATAAGTTGGAAGTGTAAATGTGAGCCTTGTAGGCAGTCTTTTCTATAGTCCAGATTCAACAGAAAAATTTCTAAATTTCTGCTCTTTTCCTCGTCGATTGCTTTGGTGAGGTTGTTTTGAGTTTCAAGAAGCTTTTCTTTGCTGGTTGGAGTCTTTGCTGTTCTGTATTTGTACATTTGGTACGCTTATCTCAGATTTTTCATAGCTTCTGCTCCAAAGGGTTTGTAGTTTTTTCGGGAGCCTCGGGAATGTTAGTTCGCGGTGCAGCTTCAGTATTTTCCCTCCAGCAGGTTTGTATCTCGATCGTGGCACGTTGCCCGAGAGAGGGTGGGGAGCCAGATGTTCCATGGTTTTTGTGAAGTATTCATTTTGCCATTCGGAAGTTCCACCTCAGGTAGGGATACTGCTCATTTTTGAAGCTGCCTATTGATGGCGCGATTTTAATCACATTATGACCCAACCCTGAGGGGCAATCGAGGATTTTCTGTTTTAGGTCATCCGCAATTGATGAGTGGGCCATGACAAGATCTGTCGGGAAGTGGTATCCGGAAGTGGAGAGGGAAGTGGGCCCTGTTCTCCTTGTCCGGTCCTCGAGAGGAAGAGTGCGTGTCGAGATAGCACCAATTGGCTACAGTTTTCCAACTGGAGGTGGTAGACTAGTAGTCCCAATCTTTTTTGTGCGGAGCATTGAAATCGCCAACGATGGATGTGTTCCTCGGAAACGTTGCGATGGTTCGGAGGGCAGCCGGTATGTTTTGTGGAGGGTTGGGAGGGTGTGGGGTGCCACAGTGTGGGGGTGTGGAGGCGTAACTAACATTTTACCAAAAAACATGTGGGCATATACCGGTGGCCTACATTGATTCCTAATGTTTTATTGTGAGTCATCAAAACAAATACAATAGCCCCTCACCAATTGAAACATGAAATAAACT
Source organism: Sweltsa coloradensis (assembly GCA_024449915.1). Classification (NCBI taxonomy): domain Eukaryota; kingdom Metazoa; phylum Arthropoda; class Insecta; order Plecoptera; family Chloroperlidae; genus Sweltsa; species Sweltsa coloradensis. The sequence goes on along the minus strand of JAMZAV010010968.1, from coordinate 2,955 downwards.
TACAAGTTCATCAATATCGGTGGCCAAGTTCAGCTCTGCATGCATGAGCTCGTTTCTCTCGTGCCTCCATGTTCCAGTCTCCTCCTCGCTGTTCGCCATCTGTAAAGATAAAAATAATTGTTGACCTCTCAATGGTCTAGGTCTAGGTCTACTGCATCCAGCTTCTTAGCAGGACAACACAATGTCAAGTTCAAGATAGGAGGCTGGAAGATAAGTCTGGAGGTAGAGTGGTCTATTGGGGTACAAAAACAAGACGACTTTGCGCTCGGTGGTTTAGGCTAAAAACTATTTTCGTGAGTATTTTGAAACGACACGAATGCCATCTATGTTAAATTTATTGCCATATATTTTAGGGGAAGAAAACGAGACGACATACCCTCTGGGGGTTTTAGGCTGGAACTATTTTCGTGAGGATTTTGAAACGACACGACGCCATCTATGTTTAACTTTATTGCCCAATACATAGGCTATAATACAAACACAGGGAGTGTGAATGAGACTGAATAAATTCAGATTTTATTAGCCGTTTACACTACCGATTAATGTCTGTGTTTATAATGTAAGCAGATTACACCAGATGTTTAAAAAAAAAAAATGGATTAAAACCTCATATCGCCTTCGTTTTGCACATTTAAATTGCCTTTTGTCAGCTCCGTTCACGCGAGATTTTTAGGCCTAGATTTGCTTTGGTGCGGTGTCAAAGAGGCCTAGGGCCTGCCACATGTTTATTTTTTCGTGTAGGCTCTTCATTAAATAACTAGGAAAACGCTTAAGTCCCGCCGCGTTGTTGGATGAGCGTAATGGTGCATTGAGCTGCCATGTGTTATGCGAATTTTCTGTTGTTCTGTGGCAAAATCATTATTTAGTTAAATTTTTTTTTTTAAATTTAAAAATTAAATAAAAATTTAAAATTAACTTAATTTTTTTAATTTTTTTTAAATTTTAATCGTAATTGTTAAAAAAAATCGAAAAATTGCGTTTTTCAAAGAAATAATTTCTCGATTGCGCTCAAATTTTACACAATATATTAATTCATAAAATAAAGGTTCTTGCGAAAAAATGATTCGATCGGATAAAGCATGTAGGTGTTAAAAGTCAAAGAGTTGTTTAAAAAAAGAAAAAACCTGTAAAATTTCGATTTTTTATGATAAATTTTTTTTTCAATTGCGCTCCAATTTCACAAAAATATCTAAATTCATAAAATAAAGGTTCTGTGCAAAAATCATTAAAATCGGATAAAAGCATGTAGGTGTTATAAAGTCGAAGAAATTTTTTAAAATTGAAAAAAAATCGTAAAATTGCGATTTTTATGAGAAAAAATTTTCCGATTGCGCTCAAAAAACGTGGCAGTTCTAAGTTCAGAGTTTTCGAAGGCCTCCATAAAATTTAAATCGCAATCGGAAAATCGGTTTAGCCGGAATGTGTGGACAAACAGACAAAATACAAAAAAAAAAAAAAGAAAGAAAAAAAAAAAAACATTCCGGATTTTTTTCTCCAGTGTAGTGAAATGGAATCTTCGCTTCGCTCGCTACGCTCGCTACGCTCATCCAATAATATAAGAAGCTCGAAAGGGTGTGATGGGCCTAAAATACGAAATTAAGTCTGGCCAGAATATTATTATTTAAGCCAGAGTTTTGCACGTTTGCTAGGCCCCAGGCTAGGCGAACTTGGCTGTAAATGCGAGATCAATACGCCTAGACAACACAGCTGGTCGCAGCCTATCCAATTTATTGAAATAAATTGATAGTTTTGGGATACAGACTGGTTAATCATTTTCTAAATTTATATTTAGTAACAAAAATTATCAGTTTTTTCTAGCCGAGTCATTTGACACCTAGGGATGGTTGAAACTGGCAAGCAGTAGGCCTAGGCCCTAGGCCAAACTAGGCGGCCGTCAATTTTCCGCGCTGTTCTCTCAGTTTATCACAGCTCTAGACCATTAACATTTGTCAAGGCCTAGTCCACGCTTGCCATTAGCATATTATACTACAAGGATATTTTATACTTGGGATTAGTAATGATGCTCTTTGTTTTAGATTAGGGCAAACAAATCATAGGCGCTAGTAATTTGAAATGCAGTACGTGAGAAGAAGTTTCCCTATATAAAATCACTTATTCTTTACAGATTTCATTGTTTTTAAACTTTTAACTATACCACAAGGTATCAACCTATAGTTCTGAATCATTTTCTTTTTTGTAACTGGACGATTTCAACAGAAAAAGTAGGTTTCAAGATTGGGTCCCTGCACTGTAAGCCAAGCGTGTGGACGGCAGCTATCCCCTTTTACCCGGCCTCTTGCTAAACAGTGATGGCTCACTAGCGCTCCATCGGAAACCTTTTTTTCTCCCGGGTACAAAATATTACGCCTTAGGCCTTGCGCCTTACGACTTAGAACTGATTGTGAATGATGCTTTACACACAAATACCTGCATGCATGCAGAGTTAGTTTCGTCGCAGAGGCCAACATGGTAACAAGGAAGAAGAGAAGAGAAGAAACTTTAACACTAGGCCCCAGGGCAACACCTGTGGACAAGACCAATGCAAAAGTAGTAGGCCCTTTATAGCCTTGAAGTTATATTTGTACTGGGATAGAGTCAAACATTGTCAAAAAAAACCAATTTAGTGTGCCATTTGCAATCAAATAATGTCCCACACTGAACAAGTTTTTTGGAAAGTTCAGTTACCAGCAAGCAAAAGTTTTTAACAAGGAAGGAAGATAGAGCAAAAAATAGGTCTTATACCCCAGGCTACTTGGTTCAGTTAAGAACGCCCCTACAAACGATGGATCACAGCACTGTCGCCTCACAATGTGACTTGACTACCGGGTAGGAAACCGTGTCTGTTCTCCAAAACCATCGGTAGCCTATTTGCAAACACAACAGTTTCCAAAAATTAACACAATTACTTTAAAAGGCCTAAATATTTAATAAACCGGCAGAATATTGCAAATATGC
>JAMZAV010010967.1:0-22343 GCA_024449915.1 Sweltsa coloradensis | reverse complement strand
TGGAGGAATTGGAGACAATGGTGAGAAGTGCAACAGAAGTGGTAAGAATGATAAGAAGATTGGAATGAGATAGATAAGAGATGAGTACCAAGAGTCAGTTGATAGAAGATAGGACACGCTGAGGGGGTAGAACTGGAGGAAAAAGACGAATTCCAATACCTTGGAAGTATTGTGACTAATGAAGCAAAAGTAGGGAATGAAGTTAAGCGGAGAGTGGGGTTGGCAGAAAAGTTTTACCAAAATATCATAAAGTTAATTTGGAATGGCATTTCCCTAAAAAATGCAAAATGCTCCAAAATAAGATGTACTACCTGCCTATTTTAACATATGGTGCTGTAACGTGGCCAATGGGCTGGAAAGAAGAAAGTGCTCTACAGGCAGCTGAGATGAAGTTCATACGCAGTGTGGCAGGTGTGACTAAGTTGGACAAGATACGAAGTAGTATGATAAGGAAGAAAGTAGGAGTAGAGAGCCTAAAGTTCAAGATGGGAAAGGAGCGACTACGATGGTATGGACATATGAGAAGAATGGAGAAGAATAGAATCCCAAGACAAGCATTTGAGCTAAAGAATGATAGGAGAAGAGTGGGAAGACCTCGAGATAGATGGCAAGATCAAGTACAGGCAGATGTGGAGGAGAGAAGAGAGGAGTGGTTAGTGGTTGAAGAGAGGGAAAGATGGTGGGAGGACAGGAAAAAGTGGAGAGAGTTGGTGTTACGACAGAAAATGAGGAAGAAGATGAGGTGCCGAGCTTGGCAGGCCGGTGCTGATCCGGTGATGCCCAAGATTTAAATGGTGGAAACACCCCTTTACCCAACTAAATGATGTTGGAACAATGTAACAAACAATATATATATATTAGGTTAGGATCAAAATGGGACTGGCGAACTGAGTGTAGCGACTTGGAGAATCTACCATCGAAAACTTAATATACAGCATTAGTAAACAAAGTAAATAATAAATACATCAAACGAATTTTGTTTTATTTGTTAGAACATGTAATGAAATGGAAATTTTTGATTTCGGCACCTTGTGCAAAGTTGTCGACAACCGTGATATTAGTCAGCCGAGAGACCAGGTATTTGCTTAAAATTTAAGTCCTACAATGTGGTGTTAATTGTTCAAATGTAAATGTCAATATAATACACTATGCTTGTTACATTCTTGGTCACGAAACTTACACCACGATAATATGAAAAGACGTTTTCAACATTGCGAGAAAAAGTAGGCCCATTAACCACTTTTTAAAAATAAAACTCACACTACAGATATCACGAGCCCAGAGCCTGATTTACATGCGACTCGTATCTCTGTAAACGGTTTGTGTCAAGTCTCGCGTCGTATTTTGGTCCTAGCGAGACAAAAACATATTCCCACTTTCCAAGCAGGCATGACTCTTTTTGCGAAGCTCGTCTCCGCCGGGTTGGTTTACGATGCTTCCTCAACTTGAGACCGGTTGGCGCCTATCAATGCGAGCAAGAGCGCTAGACGCACATTCAACTCGGCGTTTCATTTCCTTTATGTCGCGGCGATCACGAGACTTCGCCCGTCCTTATCAACAACGTCAGTCCATTTTCCATTAGGAGAACGCAAGAAAAGCCGTCCGCGTATTCGCGGTGCCGCATAGGAAGGTTTTGTAGAAGATCAGAGGGAATTCAAACGGTTATGACGACTTAACGGCTGTCAAATAAACATCGACAATGGAATGGGAAGAGGTTTTATTCAAGATGGTGCAGATTTCTGTTGTGGTTCACACAGATATTCGTAAACGGTTTTATTTCACATGCAGGATTTTGTGGGATACTATAGAGAGATAAATAAACCAGGGCTAGCCCAAACATAGACCAGGAAAACATGCTTCCGTCGTCGGGTCTTTCGCGAATATATTATTTCTAAAGCCTTAAGCCAACAGAGCGTTAGATACTTATCCCTGAAAATGATATGCCGTGGAAATTTATTTCGTTCAAATGATATACATGCATGCATATTTTTAGATGCCATTAAAACACATTCTGGTAGCATTATAGAGCTCAGTTATGCTTACACTGACATGTTACGCAGTGAAATTATATGTTTGATTCACACGTTTGACTGGTATACGTCAAACAAACATGGAACATCAAACAAAAATTAGTCAAACAAAAGTTGATACTCATCTGAAGAATTCAAACATTGAATTGTTTAATGAGTCTGTCAAAATGTTGATCCATCGTAAACAATGTAGCAGGCCAATATCATTTAGGCACTGAACCCTAGTCTCTTACTTGTTGTCGGGAGTGTTTTACCGGCTAACCAAACCGATAAATACATACTATTTAAAACAACTTGAATGATACAGCATGACTCGCTCGCTAGAAACAATAACAACTCAATGATGAGTATTTTTATCATCCTTACATTCATTCTTGATCATTTTAAGGAAATCAATCCAGAAAAAAACATCAAACCCATCTCAACCGGATAACGAAATGTGGTGTATCTCCCTATCGCTGTTCGGACGCGCCTACCGTGCATTATATCTGAATGCACCATGTTATAAATCCACGGATTTATCTACCCATATCAGATTCTAATACAAGGTTATTCATAATTCGTATGCTAAAAACTTCGTTCATTATTCGTTTACACATAGGAAAACTTTTCTTTTCAGTTTTGCATCAGTTATATTATTGGATGAGCGTAGCGAGCGAAGCGAAGATTCCATTTCACTACACTGGAGAAAAAAATCCGGAATGTTTTTTTTTTTCTTTCCTTCTTTCCTTCTTTTTTTTCTGTATTTTTGTGTGTTTGTCAGCACGATTCCGGCTAAACCGATACTCCGTTTGCGATGAAATTTTATGGAGGCCTTCGAAATCTCTGAACTTAGAACTGCCACGTTTTTGAGCGCAATCAAAAAATTATTTCTCATGAAAATCGCAATTTTACGATTTTTTTCGATTTTTGAAAATTTATTTTCCTTGTAACACCTACATGCTTAATCCGATTTTCATGATTTTTTCACAGAACCTTAATTTTATGAATTAAGATATCCGTGTGAAATTTGAGCGCAATCAAAAAATTATTTTTCATGAAAATATAAATTTTGTGGGTTTTTTCTTTTTTTAAACAATTCTTTTACTTATAACACCTACATGCTTTATTTTATTGTAATACTTTTTTCACAGAACCTTAATTTTATAAATTTATATATTCGTGTGAAATTTGAGCGCAATCAAATAATTATTTCTTATAAAAATCGCAATTTTTTGTTTTTTCAATTTTTTAAAATTCATACGATTAATTAAAAAAATTAAAAATTAAAGTTTATTTTTTATCTAATTTAATTTAATTTAAAAAAATCTTCAACTTAGTACTAATTTTTTCACAGAACAACAGAAAATCCGCATAACACATGGCAGCTCAATGCACCAATTACGCTCATCCAACAACGCGGCGGGACTTAAGCGTTTTCCTAGTATAATATATTCCTCAAAACTTGTACAATAATACGGTCCCGTCTTTTCATCTAATTTTGTTTTCACGTTTCATCTTTCAAGTGCCTCTTAATTATGTGATATGAATCATATCAACACAATCGCATAAAGTGAATCAACCAGAACTGTGGTTTTACTTGATTTACCATTCTAGAACAACTCTTCTAAGTTAAGTTTCACCACAAAACACCAATACCCCAAAACAATTCTAGTTGTACGCAGCGGCAGTCATTACAAACTGTTCAGGTTTACAAATTAAAATATGAATTACAAACAATGTTTGTGTTATATATTTTGTTTTCATTGTTACGTTTTTACGTACACAATACCAACTTAGTTAAAAAAAAGTTTAATGGTACTATATTACCAATACTATACAACAGAATAATCAAAATAATGACATTTATTGGAAACTGATCCGTAATTCGCCACGCACCACCAAATTGATTACCACATGCCAAGTGAGTGCCAGCCAGTCGCTATTTGAAATTAACCGACCGTTAGTGAACGGATAGGCCACAATACAGAATTGCACTACTCGCAACATTTAAATGTGTCATCGCATGAATCAACCAGCTCGTTGTTCCAGGCGATTTATTACCTTCGCATGGAAACGTTAACGACACAAACAAGATTTAAATGATTTTAATTAATGTTTTGAACGAAGTAGGGGAAATGAAAAGTGGAGTGGACCTATTCTTCTGACAATGCCCGGGCCATTGACAAACAAAACCAACTTGAAACAATTAATTTGTGCGGGGACTCCCAAAATTATTCAACATTTTTTAAATTGTGTTTTTTTGTTTATTTATATTAAGGGTGCGTCAACCGTTAGGTCTTAATGCGTCACTCTAGCTTAGGGGATATGGGGAGGAAAGTCCTATGCTGAAAAGAACCAGCCACGGGTAGGGGGAGGAAAGACGGGATTCTCACGTCGCGGTCGTCATCGTCTTTGTCATCGTTCGTGTTGTCATCGTCGTCGTCGTCGGAGAAGTCGTCAAAGGAAGGAGAGATGTACCCGACGACGATTGCCAGATCTCGCCGCTACCTAGGATGTATGCGAGATGGACTTTATCTCTTTCCTCGTCTTTTTAAAAGTAGAGTCATGCTCTGGGCCAAATTCTACCCCGTGCCCAGACGGGGATTTTGATTGTGTTTAAAAGTCATAAATACAAGTTATATAATACATAATAACCGAGTTAAAAATATAAATTCTAAAATATTCAACTGGACTACTATCATTGTGGTAAGTGTAACGGTTTAAATTCAACCCTTCGATTAAGTGCAAAGCCAGGAAAGTGTTTGTACGCATATATCGCATGGCAGGGGTAACGACCCGGTCGGCGTAGTGTCTGTCTGGCTACTACATGACCTCCTTACACTCGGGCGTAATTAACCGCGCTGTACGAGCCTAGCTCGTCTCGTGTTGAAATGACTGCGGTAAGCTCTCATTATGCACCGCTCTCTAGATCAGACGGCATAATGCGCTGCCACCTCAAGTCACATCACGTGCAGAGATAAACACATGAGCGCACATGAGCTTCTAAAGAGCCGTTGCTAAAGCAGTTTTAAACATGGAGTATGTAGTCTTAATCGTCAAACAGATAAACGATTAGATACCAGGGGGTCTATTTACTAATTGAGACAACAGTCGATCGCAAGTCAAAAATTTAGTGAGAAGAGCAAGTGAGCTGCCACCTCAAATTTTCATCATACCAAATAAAATAGTAATTACTTACATTTTTTGTATGTAGTTGCTTATTAAGCCAAAGAAACATTGGCAGACGGCTTTGAAAGACAGTGTAAAGTGTGTAATTATTGCCAATAAAAAGCTTATACGCTTGGCTCAACGCTGCACGCATCTGACTTCAGCTTATTTGTGTGTTGGCAACAATGATACTGACACATTTAACATTTTTGATGCCGTCTGCCAATGTTTCTTTGGCTTAATAAACAACTACATACAGAAAATATAAGTAAATACTATTTTATTTGGCATGATGCAAATTCGAGGTGGCATCTCATTTGCTCTTCTCACTAAAATTTTCGCATGCGATCGACTGTTGTAACTTGTGACTGTCGCTGTCACTTCGTTAATAGACCTCCAGAATATGTTGTTCAAGTCTGATTTTCGTAGTAGATGTATAACACGGCATAACTACATTAACACATACGCCTTGGCCCTTGCAGTTCATCCACAAGTAATACGCCTAGATAGACCCGACACACATTTCTGCTAAGAAAGGTCTTCACTCCATTTCGAGTCACGGCATTCCCGACTGAAAATTTTTCAAGGTGTCTCATTGTTGTAATTTAGTCATGGAGGGATGTTATATCGCAGTCGGAAAAACCCACTCAGAAAGGTGGGCTAACTGATGAGAGGAAATGTTTTAAAATTTGTTGTGCGCAAGTTGCATGACAAGCAATTTAAATGTTTTGGAGAAAATAAATCTCATGCTCTCACGCTCTCGTGACTTTCTTCCTTTCTTTCTTTCTCGAAAGCCAAGCAGGAAAAAAAAAATGGTATCCAGAGTTACCCCCTTCTTGCCGATTAACGTTTCTAGCATGTCGTCGTTATAGTAGGAACCTACACCCAACATCTAGTTGATGCAGCAACGCACAGATGGCAGTGGTATGCATTTTGCGGCGCGCTCCTGTAGAGCGGCTGGCGATCAGAGCCGAGCCAGAGTTAGGTAGCCTAAACTTGCTACTCAAGAGATGTTTTGGTTGTTCTATTTGATTTTATGAAAGCACCCAAATAGGCCATCGGTGTTTACTAAGGCGCTAGTGTTTACACATTGTACTAGCATTGCCATGAATGACGAATAATTTAGCAATGATGAAGACAATGTCGATATACGATCAAAGAAAGGAAGAAAAAGGAAAAGTAATCCACAGTCCTGGGAACGAAACAGGGAAAAGAAATCCAATGACACAGTTGGGCCTAAGTTGTTATAATTTTCTGTAAGTGGGTAGGCCTAGGCCCTATGCTAGACTCACTGTTTTTCTTTCTAGCCATAGTTTTAGGCTTTCATAACCTCTGTCTAGGCCTAGGCTCTTGAGTAATGATAAGTAATCCAGTTGCTGAAAACATTCTAAATGATACCAATGAATCAGATTCAGATACATCTGACTTGGACTACTAATGTACATATGTAATAAGTTACATTTTTTATCATTAAAGTTCATTGTTTAAACCAATTTTGATAATTATTTAGTGACCGAATTTGTTGGGGGGGCATGTATCCCCCCCCCCACAATAAAAGGGTTTGAAAAAAGCTTTTATTGTGGGGGGGAGTAATCACCCACATGAGGGTTACCATGAAAAGCAACATTTCTCCTTCCTGAAGAATGATTTTAGATATTCAACTTTAACTCCATTTATCTCAGAACCACTTTTTGGCAGTTACCCCCTTCTTGCTGGATGCCCCTCGAAAAAGCCTTGCCATGAACTAGATCTAATAGTTTGTGTATGTGACCAATTGTGCACTACAAATTTATGTAGAACGTAATCTAAGAACAAAATGTACGTTTCTAGACTGAGCGACCTCGGTAAGAGTATGCCATGCACAAGTTCCTGCTGTGTTTGCCGTATACACGACTCAGTTCAAGTTGGCTTATTGCAAATGCTGTCAGCAATCTCCATAGACACAATTCCACTCATTAGATAAATGGAAACTATTTGGAGATTAGCATTTTATTCGAATTCTCGTCGGACCAATTTAAATCCATGCAAATGAATTGAATCTGAAATGGGGTGCGCCGATGTAGAGAAGGCGTATGAATCAATCTTGTTGGGGGTTCCCGGGCGACTAGAGCAGGCTGTGGTTCGAGCGAGGGCGGTGGGCGTGTGGCCAGTCACCGCCGCCTCATTTAAATCTCAGCGCGGGTTTGTGCGGTCACACAGCATGGCTTGGCTGTGCACATTCTTGCAAAAAGTTCGTTCAGCCGGTGAAGGCAAGAAGTATTTTACTATCTACATACACCTCAAAGAACACTTGAAGTTAAAATGTTATATTTATTCACGAACTCGTTCACGACCGCACATTCTGTTGGAACGCCATGCACACAGGACATACCGTGTTCTAAAGTTAACTTAAACCGAGCCTTATTTTTGTCATTACTCTGTAACACATGTCGTGAATGTGGCGGTGAGACCGAAGTAACATTGTTTTAGTTTTGGATCCCGGGATTCTAATCCTGTCAAATAAGAATTTTGGGAGGAAAAAATTGCGATGTCTCTGAATTTTTGCAGAGACCTTCCTTAAAGGATACTTATCAACATACAAAAACTCCCCTACAATCGGACTGGAGCTTCGGCCGCCATATTGGAAAATGGCGGCCAAAAAGTGATTGTTATCGAATATCGCCAAATTTGTTTGAGATAGACAAAATATCTCAATGCCAAAAATATTCCCCATTTAATTCCCTACCAAGCAGGTGTCTTCTATAGTTTTGGTAGGGGCAAAGGTTACTTCACAAAATCGTGGTTTATATGTTGGAGTACCAGCTAATTTCCAAATTTTCACGCCCAGCATCAAACAATGCCCGGTAAATCCGTAAGAAATCGATTTAAATACAAAAAGGACTTTTGTATGGGGTTCGTGAAAGCTTCTATTAGTATTTTAAAAAAATTAGTTTTGCGAAATCAGATTTTGCATTTACCCGGAATTTGGGTTTTTCCATTGTTGGCATTTCCTAAAAAATGCCATATTTTACATCCATTATTAAGCACTAAATAGCATTGGAGGAAAAATTCTTTCTTCGCACATTGAAATGACTTAAATAATGATCCGATTACAACCAAAGTTCAAATCCAATATGGCTGCTAATTCCTAATATTCACAATATGAATACTGTTTTCGTGCTGTTTTTACACTCTTTTTGTTACATAATTCACTTTGATGTTGTGGATATTAGGAATTAGCAGCCATATTCGATTTTAACTTTGGTTGTAATCGGATCATTATTTGAATCATTTCAATGTGCGTAGGAAGAATTTTTCCTCCGATGCTATTTAGTGCTTAATAATGGATAGTCAAAAAGGTCATTTTTGAGGAAATACCAACAATGGAAAAACCCAAATTCCGGGTAAATGCAAAATTCGATTTCGCAGAACTGATTTTTTAAATACTACGGAAGCTTTCATGAACCCCGTACAAAAGTCCTTTTGTATTTAAATCGATTTCTTACGGATTTACCGGGCATTGTTTGATGCTGGGCGTGAAAATTTGGAAATAAGCTGGTACTCCAATGAGCAACATATAAACCACGATTTTGTGACGTAACCTTTGCCCCTACCAAAAATATAGAAGACACCTGTTTTGTAGGGAATTAAATGGGATATATTTTTGCCATTGAGATATTTTGTCTATCTCAAACCAATTTGGAGATATTCGATAACAAACACCTTTTGGCCGCCATTTTCCAATATGGCGGCTGAAGCTCCAGTCCGATTGTAGGGGAGTTTTAGTATGTTAATAAGTATTATATAAGGAATGTCTCTGCAAAAATTCAGCGACATCGCAATTTTTTCCTCCAAACGTCAATATACGATCTTATTTGACAGGATTATTCGCGGATTTCAGTGAATTGATGGTTTAAAACACAATCAGCCACCTCATTAGCATACGCGCAACGCTGCTGTAAGCCCAGTAAAATTTATAGATGTGGGTGTGTATTAGTAACTGACTAGTCTATTTGAGCATAAAGAGTAATACAAACTTTGAGTCAGAATATCTGAATCGGTTTTTTTCTACAAGTTGCAAGTCTTTGGAGCAAGAGAGAGAATCCATGGAGAGAATGCATTTTATCTCACAATCTAGTTCTACTCTACCAAATCTACTTTAATATTACACTACGCATTTAAGTATTTGGTTCTATTACGTCAAGTTCATTATTGTCCACTGTAAAAGTGATAAATATGTTATATATATATGATACACTGGATTGACTTTCAGTCGTCCCGTGTTGATACGGTGCGATAACACGATTCAGAAAAGAACATAAACAGAAGCTATGACAAACACAGACAATGCGACGTGGTCATATAATACCTTTCAGAGTACTTTCCGACATGAAGTAAAACGAATGAGTTTTCTACCCCACCAAGAGCAGATGAGTTGTTGGCAATAGAACAACCGTTTTGTTACATCCCCACCCCCACCCGAGCCTTGCACCCGTTCCGTTGGCTACGTGCCATAGCACATTGTTACACTTATGACCCGCTCTTCTGTTCGGCTGCCAAGTTTCGGCCACGCGCGCCAGACACCGTGTTCCTAGCGCCATTTGTCGACTCACCCGCCACAGTAATTGTGCCGTGTTTTCCACCCTTTCTTCACCACCTTTGCTCGACTTTTCTCATTCTTTCCTGCAAATTGACCATTTTTTCTCTATACGACTTTTAACTGGGATCTTCCGCAATTTCCTGCTCTAATGTATAGGCTAAGTTCAAGTCACTTCTAACTTCCGCCATTTCTCCTCTATATCACTTTTTACTGCACCAACTTCCAGCCAAGAGAGGACTCGAGCCATGGCTGAACACTAAACCAGATCGAGTCTTGCTTGGGAGTCCATTATACAGAATCAATTACTAAACTCCGAAATAACTCGGTGCCACCGGCAATCGTCGTCTCCCATTTTGTGCCAAGACATCGTCACGTTTTCAATCCGTTGATTGCTTCGGCCCTCCTTTATTTGCTCAATTCCACCTCTACCATCAAAACAGTAATACACTTCATTCATCTCAGGCTAAATCTATTATTCATTGGTCCAATTTACTTAGCTCCCTGTTGCGCGATGAATTTTCTACTCCTGAAGCTGCTTGCGATTGTTTCATTAGTATCTAATAAAGACAAACCAATAAAACCGCAATGGGATAAAGCAGCCTCCCGTGAGCCTCCCGTGAGTGCAACCAGTCTAAAACATAGAAATAAAGCTGACGTACGAAACACGAAAGTGGCTATTTTTGTAATATATTACAATTCAAATGTTTATTTCCGACTCGTTGTGGTGTTGTTAGATTAATTTAGTTTATTTATTGTGTTAAACCACAGTTGAGCCTTTTCTTGCTTTGTAGATTTTCATAAATTAACTGATTGTAATGTGTATATATATGATGTTTAACTTGGGTTTTATAGTAGGCGACTATGACGTTGATACGTTAGTACTTCAGACAGAAAATTAAAATAGTGGCTACACCGGGGATCGAACCCGGGACCTTAGCTGTCGGGGCTATGCTCTTACCAACTGAGCTATGCAGTCACCAATTTAATTCTGTCTAATTCTTGCTCTGTTTATACAATGTTAATAACGTGTGTAGGGTAGATTAGACTGCCTTTTAGACGACATACGAAATTAATTGGAGAAATTAAAAAAAATATATAGCTACATAATATTCTAATAAACCTATGAGAAATAATAAAAGAACAACCACACACCGTGATGAAACATGCGCAATGCGCATTATAAGCAACTATGATGCTTTCGTTGGACCGCCTTGTTATTCAACATGCCAGTGAAATGTGTGTGCGTCAACATGTGTGAGCGCTTATGCGTAAGTTTCACGAGTCAATTATGTTCAAAACTAGCTTAAAACTACCGTCATCGTTCTTTACAATTAAAACAAAAATAAATTTACCAGTCGTCACAGGCGCCGATTTCAGTTCTCTAATCATGACCGTACCTCGAATTTTGAGTACAAAATACACTTCTGAAAACCACGGCATAGGTATCATAAACATCAATTATATATTTTAAAACACGAGCACTGTCTCACCAATTTTTTTAAAGGTATCACTTCTTTTTCCATAAAGAAGAAAATACAGCAGGCGCATGTCAATGCATGTCGTGTTCAATATTTTTTATTTTTACTGCTATAACGTGAAGTATGTAGTTTACAACGTTTTATAGAATTGTATGTTTTTTGCTTCTAGCGGATTGTTTTATCGTGGACGAAAGTCGCGCGTAAAGCCTGTGTTTTTAATTTGTAAATGTGGACGAAAGTTTGCCGTAATCTGAATTTCAAAGCTATGGTATAATTTCAGGCGCGCAATTGGCAAAGGGTTCGTGCACTCGCGCCTGGCACCGCGAAGAAGTGTCCAAAAACTCAATCCCAGGATGGAAAGCTTTGTATTACCACCGTCAGAAATCATACGTCATACCCTAATCAGAAATGTCGTTTCTGATGATTCTGACCAGCTGCCTAAAGTATTCTTCAGTCAAAATATGAAGGTATTATTAAAATAAAGTACCCGGTAATAAAATAAATTTTGGTATTGAAATTTACAAAAATGACCTTAGATATATTTGTTTCTTCTAACAACCATAATATATGCACGCACCGGGATTAATGTATACAGTTGGTCAGCAGAAGAATGGTACACACCAAGAATGTATGTTTTTATTTTGCGGCTAGAAGTTGACGTAACTTTCAACGTAGAGATTGTGTCTAAACTGGAAGAATCAAGTGGGTCATGAAGCACATGTATCTTAATTACCGTGCACATTGTGCAGTGGAGTGTAAGGTTGAACCTTGGAGTAGGTACATGACATTGGGGACTTGAAGTAGATAAACATCACCTTATAGGGACTTTGGGGTAGGGATAAACATGACATTTTAAGGACAATTTATGGTTGCAGTAGCAGCTACAGAGTACATAATAATATGTACGCGGCCTTTGTAAATCTGTTGTTGTTATAATGAATATTAAAGTTCCATTGTCGCGACGCGCCAAGGAGTGGGTTAATTATTAATAATTAAAATAATGAAGAAGAAGAAGAAGAAGACACGGCATTTCCCATAGGTAGGGAAAGGAAGAGCGAGGATGCTAAGATGAAAATATGTTATTTATTTATTTATTTATTTATTTATTTATTTAACGTCTATCCTATTCAGTTATAAAAACTGATTTACAAAGGAGGACAGGAGGGGGTTGGGAAGGTTACTGGAGGCTGACCGACGACATAGATTATTTATGTGAGTAAAAATGGTTTGGATAAACAATTTCAATTAGAAAAAAATAGCAATTAGAAAATAAATGACCATGGATGTCAGCACCGTTATCGCAATGAAGAACCATGTGTAGACTAGCGTTTTCCCCTCGGTGGATGCACGAAACTAACTTCTTGTGATATTATTTTTATATTTGTAAACACTGTGCGATTAAAAAAATTACCGTATAATACTAACATTTTTTAAAACAACACCTGCAAAGTTGCAATTTTGTATTTTTGTTATTCATCAGTACAAGTTCCAAACTTCAAAATGTTTATTAAAAAAATACATTTGCCACGATTTTAAAGACGAATAAGGTGCTAACGAAATGTAAAATATGGTTTTTCGTTCAGGTTTGTTTGTTAATATAAGTAAAAGCTAACAACATCGAGAAAAGTTTAGATTTTCTGAATAAAAGTGATATTTTACATAAGTAACAAAACGGGGAATCATGTGTCCAAAGTATAGGTAATTGCAAAATGTAGTTAAATTAAAAGAGTAGTGTATCTCTTATCGACTTGCTTCGGAGAGCAGCCGTCGGGGAATGCGCGAACTAACTGTAAGCGACACGGTGGCTCAGCGGTTGGATCAATAAAACCTACCGAGTAATCTAGTTCAATATCTTGACAAGAGATGGCGCGAAACTGCACTCTCGTTTCAGATCACAACGAGAGACGAACCGAGCTGCGCTCTACCGGGACAATCACGCACAACGGCCGCAGCCGAGTCCGTGAGACCAGACGACGTCAACAATGCACACAACTTACAAGTACCACCTGACGCTTGAGAGGGGATGATAATGCACAAGACGACCGGAAGTGTCGATGAATAATAGTATGCTTCAAAAGCTGTGCGCAGGTACTTTATCGGCGGGGTTTGACGACAATAACTACATAATCAGGGTGTTCGGATAGTTAGAAAGGAATGTCACAAGGGTTTAGATATGAATAAATCCCAGCGTCCACTTATTAATCCTGTCAAATAAGATCGTATATTGACGTTTGGAGGAAAAAATTGCGATGTCGCTGAATTTTTGCAGAGACCTTCCTTAAAGGATACTTATCAATATACTAAAACTCCCCTACAATCGGACTGGAGCTTCGGCCGCCATATTGGAAAATGGCGGCCAAAAGGTGTTTGTTATCGAATATCTCCAAATTGGTTTGAGATAGATAAAATATCTCAATGGCAAAAATATTCCCCATTTAATTCCCTACACAACAGGTGTCTTCTATAGTTTTGGTAGGGACAAAGGTTACGTCACAAAATTGTGGTTTATATGTTGCTCATTGGAGTACCAGCTTATTTCCAAATTTTCACGCCCAGCATCAAACAATGCCCGGTAAATCCGTAAGAAATCGACCCTTTTTGACTGTCCATTATTAAGCACTAAATAGCATTGGAGGAAAAATTCTTCCTACGCACATTGAAATGACTCAAATAATGATCCGATTACAACCAAAGTTTTAATCCAATATGGCTGCTAATTCCTAATATCTACAACATCAAAGTGAATTATGTAACAAAAAGAGTGTAAAAACAGCACGAAAACAGTATTCATATTGTGAATTTTAGGAATTGGCAGCCATATTGGATTTAAACTTTGGTTGTAATCGGATCATTATTTAAGTCATTTCAATGTGCGTAGAAAGAATTTTTTCTCCAATGCTATTTAGTGCTTAATAATGGACAGTAAAATATGGCATTTTTTAGGAAATGCCAACAATGAAAAAAACCAAATTCCGGGTAAATGCAAAATCCGATTTCGCAGAACTGATTTTTTAAATTACTAATGGAAGCTTTCATGAACCCCGTACAAAAGTCTATTTGTATTTAAATCGATTTCTTACGGAATTACCGGGCATTGTTTGATGCTGGGTGTGAAAATTTGGAAATAAGCTGGTACTCCAATAAGCAACATATAAACCACGATTTTGTGACGTAACCTTTGCCCCTACCAAAACTATAGAAGACACCTGTTTTGTAGGGAATTAAATAAGGAATATTTTTGCCATTGAGATATTTTGTCTATCTCAAACAAATTTTGAGATATTCGATAACAAACACTTTTTGGCCCCCATTTTCCAATATGGCGGCCGAAGCTCCAGTCCGATTGTAGGGGAGTTTTAGTATGTTGATAAGTATCCTTTGAGGAAGGTCTCTGCAAAAATTCAGCGACATCGCAATTTTTTCCTCCAACAATTCTAATTTGACAGGATTATTATATGACTGAGGGAAACCTTGAAAAGTATTCATTATGTCCGGTAGCGTGCCGACAACCCGAATTAAAGTTATAAGCGTTGTCTCCATCAGTATGTAAGGCCTTATACTATTACAGTTAGGGTAAATGTTTGATTCCCAAAACTCTTTACCCCCTTGTGCAAGGGAAGGCCTGAGAGCAATGAGAGGTTGGCCAACATGAAGAGCCTATAGACAATATTATATCGATTACATATATTTTAGAAGGTTTGGTCGTGTGCTGTCATCATGATTTCGGAAATTCTTGTATGGCCTAGGACCAATATGATCATAACAGAAAGAAGACGGCTTCCAATAAATCCCCCCCCCCCCCCCTTGCAGCCTGGAATAATATGAGTTCACATTTATAATATATAAAAGTATAAATCTTGCATAATATGAGCATACAGAATTCCATAGTAATCTATGACGGCATATTACGTATTGAGGAAAATTGGCAAAATGCCGCCATTCACCCAACAACGTAATGGTTGTATTTCAAATTAACATTCGTGCCCTCCGTAGCTCAGATTTCTACCCATTAAACAGGCGATTTTGGCTGTTGCTGACCGATCGTAGTGGATAATTAACATGCTTTACATGTAATTACCTTGTTCACTCAAGGGAGATATGAAGAACGTTACGAAGTGCCACAGACACGCATCGTTAGTGGGCGGGTATTATACAAAAACACTTGCAAGAACACTTGTTCCCGTTTCCAAGCACGCTTGCAGAGACAAGATGCAGTGCGGCCAAGCTCTCTCCACACACCGCTGAACAGACCTTCAGCAACTACACATCTCCTTCACCTCGGGATTAAAACATTCAACTACAACACACCTGCTTAGTAACATACACTCTGACTTGTGTACAAAAGAAAAGTCGATGGTTGTTTCATTCAAAGTCATCGCTTAAGAATCTAAAAACAATTATACAAATTGTCTTTGTTTTAAGGGAGCGTGAAACTTAAATCAAGCAGAAGGAAAACGCAGTGGGTTACAAAATTGTCCATATATACAATATGTGCAATATTAATTTGGATGTATCACGGTTTTGTTATCCTCTTCGGTTTCGGATGGTATTACTTAGCCGTGAATGTTTTTCGCCCGTGTTGGTGGAGGCGCCGGGTCCAAGCTCCCGTGAACGAGTCCTACTTTTAACTATTGTGGCTCACTTTCAAGAAATGTTGATAATCCAAATCGATAATTTTGTTGACAACAAGCAAAGCTACATTTTAACTCTTAATGTATTCAGGTAACAACAAAATAGATTCCTTCAATATGCTGAATGTTCCAATATGCGAAATATGCGCGTGGATGTGCGTGCTGTTTCCATTATCTTACCAGATCAAACTGAATTATATCAGCTACCAACAGTAAAAACAATACGCAACCGCAATTTCTAATAGTACGTGGTATTTCTACCAGTGAGAACTTAACAGCAAAGAAGCTATTCAATAGCGGGTTGTGCTCAAGGGATGGGTGGAAAAGAGTGATGACTTTCCACGACGATTGCACCCACTTCCGTGATTAATCGCATCGAGTAGAGTTTTATATGCTGAAGCCGAAGACAATCAAATAGGGCACTGGAATAATACAAACCAAATTCAATGAAGTCATAGGTCTCGAGGAAAATAGCCGTCCGCGGTGGCACATACGCAAAGGGCGCAGGTTCGAATCCCGCATAAGGAATAGTTTTTTGTAATCGTTCTTCATCGAGATCGATCACCACTCATCGTCTCGAATTGCCTTTAGTGCATTAATATGAGACGTCAAGTAACAAAAATCACAAAATCGAGGAAAATAGCATTTGAATTTTGAGAATTTATTTTTTAAATTCTGAGCTAATTTAGAATTTGGTCGCACCTATTTTTTCCGCTAAATATTTAGGAGTCACTTGCATTTCAAATGGGAAATTATTTAATGTAGGTACATTTAAAATTATTATTACGATTTAATATTTGCTGCTTACAACGTGAGAATACATTTCTCAATTTCATTAATTGGGAAACACTCCCATATAGGTGTATTTGATTTACATAAAGTGAGAATACATTCTGAACTATATCTCATTAAAAACCTTACTTTGTTAAATTACCATTTTGTAATATTTGCTAAAACATATTATGTTCACTGTTCTTTCTTTCTTTCTTTCTTTCTTTTTATTGCATAATGGCGACCCCTCGCACAATATGTGTCCGGGGTATATTACAGGTCACAGGTCTTAAAACTAAGTTATACATATTATACTATCTCACAAGGCAGTATAAAACTAACATCATAAAATCCCTTAATAAATACATTAAATATGAGCATAGCCCTAATGATGTATAAAATAAATATATATATATATATATTAAAAACAATGAAGGACATAGGCCTTGTATATTGTCAATTCGATCTTCTTTAAAAGCTAAAATTGAATAAAATGCATTTTGCACCAGGTAGGTATATATTTTTTGTGTGAGCTGTTTTGTGTTATCTATCTGTTTTATATTGTTTGGTAAACTGTTGAAAAGAGTTATCCCCGCTATATGTGAGCCTTTTTGGCATCTCGCTGTGTTGCTGTGGGGTATATGTAAACTAGGAAACGCTCAGTTGGACGCGTTAAAACGCGAGAACGTGCTATAGCTAGACCCACATTGCACATTTTTTAAATTTTAAAATTTACGACGTTCGCGTTTCCAGTATTATTTATTATTGCCAAGGTATTTGGGTAACCCGTGTTTAAATCTTTACTTTAAAATCCACCGCCATCTAGAGGACCTTGACTCCTTGGGAAAACTATTTAAACTCTTTGTTGACAAATAATAGACTACTTCCTCGAAAGTATTTTGATTACTTCTAGGTGGCAGTGCATTAGAAACTTCGCGCGTCTTTTCGTTGCCATGGCAACGTTAACTTTTGTTATAATGTAATTTCCATCTACACTACTTATCGGATCAAACTAAAATTAACATATTCGTGACCGGACGGACATTCTAAATGATTTGGCTATCTCAGATTTTGTCGCCGGTTAGTTTGAAAAAAAAACTTTCGATTAACTTTAATGTAACTTTTTAACTTTTTGAACGATTTTGCCACAAAACTAATGGCATTCAATCGAGAACAAAAGCTTGCGGATGGTGAAAATTTCAACTCGATCCGAGCCTCCGTTCGAACGTTATCGCGAGATACATAACAAAAAAAAAACAAAACAAAAAAACAAAACAAAAAAACAGTGACTATTTTTTCCGGCACAGTCAAATGGAAACGCTCGCTCGCTCGCTTATTACCTTTTTGCCTGTATTATGTCGGTGAATATTTTCGTTTGTTGTTATATTTTTATCATTTTTGTTTACAATATTATGTTTAAGGAGCTCATATACATAGATGCACGGTACAGTAAGTATTTCCATTTTTTAAAATGTTGTATACATGATTGTCTATATGAAAGGCCTCCCAGGATGCGAACTGCTCTTTTTTGTAGTTAAGCGAGCGAAGCGAGCGTTTCCATTTGACTCTGCCGGAAAAATTAGTCACTGGTTTTGTTTTTGTTTTGTTTTTGTTTTTTTGTTTGTTTGTTTTTTTTTTTTTTTTTTGTTTGTATGTCTCGCAGTCGCCATAACGTTCGAACGGAGGCTCGGATCGAGTTGAAATTTTCACCATCTGCAAGCTTCGTTCTCGATTGAATGCCATTAGTTTTTGTGACAAAATCGTTCAAAAAGTTAAAAAGTTACATTAAAGTTAATCGAAAGTTTTTTTTCAAACTAAACGGCGACAAAATCTGAGATAGCCAAATCATTTAGAATGTCCGTCCGGTCACGAATATGTTAATTTTATTTTGATCCGATAAGTAGTGTAGATGGAAATTGCATTATAACAAAAGTAAAATTGCCATGGCAACGAAAAGACGCGCGAAGTTTCTAATGCACTGCCACCTAGAAGTAATCAAAATACTTTCGAGGAAGCAGTCTATTATTTGTCAACAAAGAGTTTGAATAGTTTTCCCAAGGAGTCAAGTCCTCTAGATGGCGGTGGATTTTATCCACAAAGTAAAGGGTTACACTCTGGTCTAAATAATATTGGAAAAATGGCACTGTGGACAGCGAACGTCGCAAATTTAAAAATTTAAAAAAATGTGCAATGTGGGTGCAAAGCTATAGCACGGGCTCGCTTATCAACGCGTCCAACTGAGCGTTTCCTAGTTTAAATATTTCATTAATGTGTGTAGTGCTACCCCATATTTGTATCCCATACCTAACCAATGATTCGAAATATGCGTGGTAAGCAATTTTTGCTGTTTGAACACCCGTGGCATCTCTTATCACTCTCAGTGCAAAGCATGCAGAGCTCAAATGGGGGGGTCAGTTATTTAACTGTGCTTCCCAATTTAAATTTTCATTACTGTAACTCCAAGGAAACCCGTGTTTGTGAGTCGTGCTATTTTGAAATTTTTATCCATCTCAAGTTCTGGGAGTTTGTCAATTTGTTTCTGGTATAGATGGAACTGGATAAAATTTGTTTAGTATATTTAATACGCTAAATTGACGATCCTCTTGGTTTTCTTCTCGATGTAACGGTAATACGAAAACAAAGCCGCTTCCTGAACAACATCAAGAAATGAGATAACCTGCTATGAATAGAAAAAATATTATTACTACACCTATCATCTGGTTTTGACAGAGAGTCGAGAACATCAGTCTCGCTGCTGGATTATGAGGTATTGATTGATGAACTTGTCAGTAGGCCTACCTCCCAATGCCAGAGTACTAACAGATACATACAGATCACTTACTCCTGTCAGACTCACGTTGCGTTACCGTGGACGAGATGAAACAATAAATTGAAAAACAATTGAAATCCATGTAAAAACTTGAAAATAACATATTTCTTGTATGGTGGCAATGTAGGCCTGTAGTAAAATTAAATTACATGTCTATAATGCACTCAATTGCACAAAACATGGGGTGCTTATATACTCATTGTTTAATTATTATGTATCCTAACTTCTTAACAATTACTATAACCTATCGTGTAAGTCTTATTTGGCTCGATGCATCGTGGCTACAATATAATCAGACCACCTGCAAGTGAGAAACCAAGTATTGGATAGTATAGTACACTATAGACCTGTGACTGAGGCGGATATTTGATTTGATTATTGTTGCTAAACGCCTCTATTAATCCGATATATGAGACAATGAGTGGAGATAGATAACGCTGAAGGACAATTACAATAAAACACGAATTATGCGGGATTCCTCCCCCCTCCTACCTCTTAGTATCATAAGCTTAGGACCAGGTATGAGCCACCGAGGACTGACACACTGACATACATATTGAAATATGATGTTCTTATATGACATAATTCAAACATTGTTGCAATATTTGAGCACGGGGTTAGCTGACGACGATGGAATGTCCCCGGCAAGTCACACACGTGTCTCCTACCTGTTGCATGTTGATGGTGTCGGAGAGGCGTCGGTCCGCGGCAGACGCCGGCCTGGGGACGCCGTCGAGCGTCGTCGCCTCCTTCAGTTGGGGCGGGGACGGAGGGGGAGGCAGCTCGTCGTCCCCGTTGTATCGCGTCTTCTGCAAGTCAACCATTATCTAGATCAGGACAGAGACAAGGGCACACGGTTAGTTTAGGTAGCAGAGTGTTAGAGGCGAGCTATAGGTGGACATTACATGCATTCACAAAATATCACAACCACACCATTATAATAATTAAATATAATAACCATGGTCATTATATAAGATCAGGGCATAGACGATCGGAACACCACTAGTATAAATATAAAGAAAAATTACCTAGGGAAACCTATTTTTGGGTGCAATGTATGTCCCTCAACAGGTGTTACTAGGTATGTTGCGACTTGCGAATAGGACAATTGTGAAAGGATGTCCGAGGGCTGTATGAGAGGATTACATCCATTGCATTCGCATAGATGATTAAGAAAAACCTCGGGAAAAACCTTCAGTCATGATTGCTGGTCACGGCAGGGTTCGAACCCGGGACCTCCCGAATCAGAGCCAACGCACTGTCGATCGGTTAGTTTAGTATAGGTAGCAGGGTGGTTAAGCATTCTAAGTGGACATTACATGCATTCACAGGTAGGCTTACACGATTATATTATTATTATATATATATCAGAACGAACAAGAAAACGATGTGAGTAGTATGAAGATATTGAGGGACGCTTGTAAGGGTGTCATAACAATAATTATCATCTCTTTTGGTGTTGGAAATGAGTCTGGTTTGTAAATTGTTTTCCTGTTTATTATGGAACGGTAAGTTACTTATTTTTGCTTGGTCCTTGCGTGAAAGAAATAACCAATACTTTAAAACCGTACAGAAATCATTGAACCAGACGCGTTTCAATATTGTGAATGGTCGGCGACATTAACGACTGCTCCACGTGGTAGTTGCCACTGGCGCTCACTCGGTGCGCAGATTGTTATCACAGCGAGTCGCTTCGTGTTTGTGGAAGTAAACTAGGCCGCTTCGCGAACGCTTTTGTCAGTCGCGTTGATGGATGAGCTTTTTTGGTTGACTATTTCTGTGCAATGACTACTGTTTAGTGTTTTGTGTCCGGTCCTTCATTGTTAACGAGTTCCATTAGAGTACGCTACATGTTCTGTTATGATATATATATATATATATATCAGCGTGTTAATGAAATAAGAGATCTCGGAATATTTTTTGCGACAAATTTGTCGTTTAATCAGCATATATCAAAAATATTCCTAAGCGCATAAAATGTTAGGATTTATAAATCGGAACTGTGTGGACACATTCAGTGAACGAACGTTACGCCGCCTTAACATAACTCTAGTCAGGCCTCAAGTTGAATATGCTACCCAAATTTGGAATCCAAACCATGTCACAAAAATTAATGTTATAGAGAGAGTGCAACAACGATATTTCAAACACCTGTGCTTCAAGGCTAAAGGAATAACATAGAGTAAATTATCTAGGTATGAGTTCTGACAACAATCTAAGTACCCTTGACAGCCGGAGGAAATTTATGGGCATTGTTCTGCTCTTCAAAGTTGCTAATAACCTGCTTGACACGCCTCTAATTGAGTCATTAAACTACCATGTGCCACCAAGGAACACTTGAATTCATAAACTGTTTCATCTTCCTACAGGCCGCATTGATGTGTACAAGTATTCATGTTTAATAAGGTTGCAGACTACGTACACTCTAACAACAGATGACTAAAATTTAGTCACTAAGACACCATTTTAAACACCATTTTAGTCGTTTTTGAGATAAGCGTGTAAATTTTAGTCACTTGATGTAAAATATAGACACGATTTGAGCAAAAAGTCGTTTTTAGTGTCTAATCTGGTGACTTTATAAAAATGACTATTTTGGTTAGGGATATTTGACTAATTTTAGACACCTTTAGATTTAAACACTAAAAAATAGACATTCGTGTGAAAATAGTCATTTACTTTAGACACTTAATAAACAGAAACTATTTTTGACACTGGCAAATAAGCTATATTTTTTTATACTGAGAGCTTGGCTATAACGACGTGGGAAACTAGGGCGCTTCAACTGGGTACGTCATTTTGTGCCATCTGTGATAGTGTTATTTAAATTGAGCATTTAAAAAAAGATACAGATTTAAATGATAATTTGTAAAT
>JAMZAV010010966.1:0-20794 GCA_024449915.1 Sweltsa coloradensis | reverse complement strand
TTTTTTTTTGGGGAGGAAATATAAATTTTTTTACCTTCAAAATTCCTTTTTTTTTTAAATCTTTTCAGCTTTTTTTTATAAAAAAATTTTTTTGTAATGTGGAAGGGGGTTTTACTTTTTAAAATTGTAAGAAGCTACTTTTTAATACATTATTTTATAAATCGCACCCACCGAAAAAAAAACTACCCCAAACTTCTTTAAAGTAACGGTTTGTTCTTGGATAAAATACATTTTCAATGTAAGGAAAATAATAAAATTTGGTAACCCGGGTGATGGATGCAAAAGCACTGGAACAAGTTTGTGAAGAAATGTTTTGGAACATTCAATGGGGCGTGGTCTTTCATTCTCGATTACCGTCGAAAGTATGTGCCCCGGGTATAAAAAAGCTATGGATTATACAAACTTTTTATTTAAACTATAAAATTTTGGTGCCCAAAGAAGTATAAGAAATGGAAGTTGGGAACTCCTTTCACCACATTTATAAACCCCCACAATATTGAAATAAATGAGTGAGCGTTGAGCTAGAAAAACGTTCTTTGTGGGGAAATTTCATGCAGAAAAATAGGGGATTAGGCCCACTATCCCGCACAACAAATCAAAACTTTAGTACTACAGTTGTATTTTTTAAAACCCTTTTTTTCAATTTGTGTCTTTCAGCCCCCATTAAAATCATTTTTCCGGTTTTTTTTATTTCGTCCCTTCGTAGTACAAAGAGACGACTTTTTTAGCTTTTGTTCCACGATTTTTTGTTTAAAACCTTTTGAAATTCACAAATGATTTTGCAACTAACAACCGGATAGCCTCGGTAGATTGTATCAGTATTTTTTTATTAACGCGAACTAGGCTGTAAGCCTTTTTTTTCCAAATGTGCCGAATTGGGGGGTTTTAAATTCATTTTCTATCTGAAATTCCAAAATCTTTGTTCTATCACTTTTTGGTTTCGTATTTTTTAAAGGGGAATTATTTTACATTTTTGAATTCACTAAGGATGTACTTAATTACCCAAACGTTTTGGGGGAAGGGGGGTTTTTGAGCTCAGGGTTTTACAAAAACTGCAAAACATGAATATATTTTTTTGTGTTTTTATGGTAAATTTATTCCCATCGTAACGTCGAAGAGTCATGTTTTGGCATGGGAGTGAAATTTTTTTAAAAGTTTATTTATTTATTTTTTTAAAAGGGAAAATTGCATGGTACCCATATAGAAACTAATCTAAAAATCAAATAACATGTGATAAAAATAAAAAAATAAAATACAACTACAAATTACAATCGACTAGAATTTTTTTATAAATTAAAAAAAGTCGTTGCACTGCTCACTCAACGTTTTAAGTTTTTTTCAGCTGTTAATCCTATGATTTTTCATTAATGAAATTTAGGAATAAAAGTTAAGTGACAATTTTTTCAGGGTTTTTAATAAAAAAATATTGTTTTTCAATTAAAACAAATTGCAATACTTTTATACAAGCCTAACGTTTTTTTTTGACTTATGAAAATACCCCAGCAATTTAAAATTTCCTTTTAAAGTCATTCCCAAACTAAAAAAATGCTGCATTTTACCCAAAATAAAAAAAAATCGTATAAAAAAGAAAATAAAATAAAAATTAAAAAAAAGTGGACAATTCCCAATCTTAAAAATATTTAAGAAAATTTTAAAAAAAGTTTTTTTAAAATTAAAAAAAACTTTAAAAAATTCCCCCCAAAAAAAAAATTGGTATATCCAAAAAAAATTTTAAATTTTTTATTTTTCCCCCGGGTTTTATTAAGGCCCAAATTTAAAAAAAAAATAAAAGGATTCACAGCCTAAATTCAAAGGAGGGGCACCCACCCATGGAAATTTAAAATTTGCCAAAATTTTTAATGATAATAAATTGTAAAGGCGAGTTTTTTGATATAAAAAATGTATTATTAATTATTTTATTTTAAGGTTTATTATCCAAAGTTGCCTTTAACAAAAATTGTAATTAAAATATATATTATATAAAAATTGTTTAATTAGTTTTTCCCCTGCTGTTATTCAATTATTGTTCCTTTTTATTACTGGTTCCCCCACCTTCCCCCATTGAAAAATTTCCCGTGGAATTAGGAAAAAAGCAATTTTTCCCCTTTACCCTTTTTTCCTTTTATCAAAAAATACCTGGTTGAAATTTAGTTAGCGTTTTTTTTAAAAATTTATCGGTTTCTACAAAAATCAATCAAAGCCTTAAATAAAGTAATAACTAAAGATTTTTAAAAAGGTTAAAAAAGAAATTTTTAAATGTCTATTTTTCAATTTTTTTTAGTCTTCCATTTTCCCGTTTAAATAATAAAGAATTAATCGACAAATAACAGAATCATTAAACTTAAAAAACTAATTTTCAATAAATTAAATTAATTAACTTAATGCTGCCTGCTTTGCAATTAGGAATAATAGAATGCTTCAAAAATGTAAATACTGCTAAATTATAACATCACGCCTACTTGAGTGTATACTGAGGTAGGTATGAGATTCTGGGGTAATTCCAGGAGCCCGCAAACTATTTAAGATTCAAAAGTGTGTGCCGTAAGAGCTATGTGTGGACTTCAAAACAAAGTCACTCTAAGCCAAACTGTAAAGACCATTTCAGAAAACTTGGAATTTGCCGACATTTATCGTATTAGTCTTTACATTTTTGTAGGCAGTATCTCTAATCAAAAAACAATCGATCAACTGAACCAGCCAATATTAAATTAGGACATAACATCTCCATAATACTCGTACATAATATAATAATTCATTTTACTCAACAAAGAAGGCAAACTCACCCAATATAACTCTAAACATATCAATTATAAACTATCGTTAATAAAATCTCTAAACACTAACTATTTAAAACGATATTGTCAATTCAGAAACCAGACCTCACACAGAATTCTAACGGAACAAGGCCTATTATTCTATATACGATACGTTGAAGATTTAAATTTTGTATAATTTAATTTAATACAATCATCTCAATTGAGAGACCGTTTTCTTCTTTGTCTCAGCTTCATAAATTCATTTTTTAATTCTATGAATCACTTGTACTTCATAATTCATTTTTTTAATTCCATGTTAGTTCTAAATTTAATTTATTTTGTTCAACTTCATAAATATTCAAGAGGTAATGTTTACTTATTGAGTGTTATATGTATTATGTTGATTAGGTAGTGATCTATATTTTGAATTTCAAAATTTCATGTGCTTGATCTATGTGTGTGTGTAACATAATGTGTGTTGCATCCTAATAAAAAAATCTTATATAACATAGATCAATTATGTTTAGTTTTGTGCGTGCGTGCTTTTCCCTTGAGGGCAGCTTGTAAACAACAAACACCATTGACGTGAAGGCGAGATTGCCTGTCCGTGATTTGTTCTTATTTGTTTGATGTGTGTTGTTGTTATTTCTCGGACCCACATATACCAGACAGGATTAGACGCTGGGGAGTGCAGGGAAGTCACGTGTTTCGAATACACCACTGTATTAAAATAAAGTTTTTCGGCCAAGGGAGTGTCGTCCTCAGTCATTCATTCGAATACAGATAGCGTTGAGTGTCTCTTAAACACTCTTTGTAGATTCTCATCAGTAAACAATTATCCTTACTGTAATAAACACTTAAGACACTAACGAGGAGGGCACACAATGTTCCCCGAGCAGCTTCTCCAGATGATATATTTTTATTTTAAACTTTACCCAAAACATAACAGTTTGGCTTGTTTACTTAGTAGTTAATCCTTTATCTATTGCGGGAGTGAAATCATTATTATGCTCGGGGGCGTCATTCGTCCACGATATTTTGTGTTTGTTACATTGTCAATTTTCTCGGTTGTATCCCAAAATATAAAAGATTACAAGTGTTGTTCACCATAAAGTTATCTGAGGTTTGTTTTATGTCTAATTTTGTTGGTGCTATTGTCCTAGCAGTTTGCATGATATTTGCATCGCTCGTTCCACCTGGCAAGGTTTTAATGGAGCGTGTGCCTTCGATGCTCCTTAACGTGTTGCCAGATATTAGTCCAGGTTTCATTCACCTACGGTTTGGCCCGACAAATAATTGACTCGTTAAGATTAGCTCAACAGGTAGAAACTAAAATGCACTCACCGTAACTGCGATGCTACTCGGGACATGAGAGCTGTCTTTAACAGATTCATAACACTGACTGGAATAGGGGTGAAAAGATGTTTATTTGCTATCTAACCCTATTAGGTATAATCCAGTATAAAACACTTCTTAAAAACGAAGGGCCGTAAAGTATCCAAACTAAAACGGTAAGAAAAAAAAAAAAAAAAAAGAAAAAAAAAACAAAACTGAGACGGTAATGATTTGTTTATGAGCGTCTCACAACAACTCATAATGTGGTCCCTCTCAACACATTATGAAAATGACGGCCCGGAGATCGTGTGTGCCTATATAGGTGATCTGTTCGATTTCCTGTTCCTTACTACATGTGTCCTAAACAGGCCTCTCCAACTGTCATAACCTCTTCTCGGGCCACATACCGCGTCTCTAACCACACAAGACATTCGTAAAACGACAACGTCAATGCTCCGGTCGTCTTTCACGGCATCCACTGGTGTACTACAGCATCGGAGACTGCGCACTCACCGACGAGGCATCAAGTCTTAGGTGTTAGCGTTAAGAGTAGTAGGGACGCAAATATGTATGACTCGTTGACCATGCCATAGATGCGTTCCTGGCGAATCGCCGTGAGTGGTAGAACTAAGACCGCTAACACCAAACGAGGACATAGTAGGCCCATGGATGTATTCCGTAACAAGCGGCAGAATTCCTCGGAAAAACTTTTCAACAATACACATATGTTTTAAAGCAATCAAGTTTATGGAACCCATGAATAAGTAAAGTGCGTTGATAGATGTTCTTACCATCTTGTCTGCGTTTCTCCTTGCTCTTGAAGAATGCGGTGGTGATGATGCTGTATGCAGTGATGCGTCGCCTCGCAGTACGACCCCTCAAGCAGGACACACCGGCCGGCGGTCGCACACTGCCTTCGGCCTCATAGTAGAATAGACTGTTTTCTGCAACAGAAGATCAAACAATAAAAAAATATTTGCATAGAGGCCTATAATCCCACTCGGTCACAATAACTGATTTTCAATAGTCGGACGTATAAGATAAGCAAACTAAGGCCAAATAACATGCATGCTGGCGCAGACGCCATTTACGCAACGAGACAACAATGTTTTTTAAAGTAACAACTGAAATTCGTTGGACACGATCACAACGCGGATACTCAACAGCCAGAATCTAACAGGTTGAAATCAACCAGGGAATATAACATGATTAATTAATTGCGCGCTTTTGTTGTTAGGATGGCTCAGACGTCACCCGTTTAAACAGGCCCGACTATTTGGTTATTTTTTGTCGATTTAAACAGCTATGAGTTATTCGCGCTAAGAATTAATGTAGTGAAGTCAATATCACATGTTGTCACCACGTTATCAATCGTAGATGTTGGATGGATGTAAATTTCCTTTTTTGTAGGGCAAAATGGTTCTCTCTGAATGCCAGTCCTGGATTATCCGCTCTTCCACTATTTAATCAATCGTACTTAACCTATATACCGTTTTTACCTTTCACTTTCGACATTTTCTATTGTTAGTATTTTTAATTGGATGAGCAAGGCGAAGATTCCCTTCTACTTACACTGGAGAAAAAATCCGTATGTTTTTTTCTTTCCTTCTTTTTTTCTTTTTTTCCTGTTTGTATTTTTGTGTTTTCCAACTTACCGATACTCCAGTTGGATGCAATTTTCTGGAGGCCTTTAAAATCTCTGAACTTAGCACTGCCACGTTTTTGAGGCGCATCCGAAAAATTTATTTCTCATGAAATCGCATTTTACGATTTTTTCGATTTAAAAAAAAATTCTTCGCGTAATAACACTTACATAGTGCTTTCAACTTCGTAACCGTTTGTGAATTATTTTTTAGGCAGACCTTATTTTATGCATTAATATATATCGTGTGCAATTGAGCGCAATCGAAAAATCATTTTCTCATGAAAAATGCGCAATTTTAACGTTTTTTTTTTTAAATACGTTATTTTTTCGTTTAAAAATCTTTGATCTTTTTTCAATAATTCAATTAGTCGAAAGAAAGATGTACATACATTACCAGTTAATGAAAATCCTTTTTTCGATTCACTAAACCGTATGCCATCTTAGGCCAGAGATTTCGAATGATCCTATTAACCTTTTTAGCGGAGACCTACAGGTATTTACAGGTATTTAATCGTAGATGCTTAGAAGTAGGAGATCTTAGCCCTGTCTTTTACTTTCTTTGTAATCAGTTGGCTAGTATCACCTGGTGCCCAACTTGTGTGGCTTGTTAGTTCTCATAACACATCTCTACACAATTGACAGAGGTAAATTAAGTTTACATTGCACATATGTCATTCGCTTTTTACTTCTCCGGCCATCCTTTTAACTATCACAACCCATAGTTAAAACACACTTCCTCCGTGCCTTTATGGGTGCTCCCTCATAAGTTCACTTCTTATAGTACTTATTTCTCTCTTCATCTTCCCGGAAAGCGAAGGGCCCGGGTTCAATCCACGGTGGATACATTTAGTTATTATTGTCCGTTCTAGTAACAACCATGTTTGTTAAGATAGGCTTTACTGGTACGCTCCCTGTATCATCTTAAAATAACCATAAAGCATGCTTAATGCATCTCTTTTTGCTTAATATGAGAAATTGTATAGCTCTATAAATGAAGCATTTTTATACAAATTCTGAATTATGTGTATCATTTAAAAATCCTACCATTCCTTTACTGTGTTAATGGTTGCCATAATATATCCAAGTTTTTCTCTATCTTTTTCCCCCACACTTGGAATCTACACGACAATTCTGTGTGATTTGGAAAATAGTTTTATAGCCAAATAGTCTAACCCTTATGTAGAGAATGGAGCCGACTAATCTTCTTTTGTGGTGGTATTGGCAAACGTGTACTTTGCACCCCTTGAAGTAATCAGGCCTAGTTAACAGCGCACAAACTGTGATTTATATTTCTCGTGTGATTTGTGGTGTTTCTGTGGCAAGTAACAATGTTGTCATGATGTAAGTTGAAGACTGGCCTGATGCTAGTTAATAAGTTCGTTATCCATAATGGCTGAAGAGAATGTGAGGAGCACCGCAGTTAATTGCAAGGAATATTTATAAATTTTTATTCATCATACACGCTAACTTGATGGTGACTTAAACGAAGCTATTTATAGTTTAATTCTCGCTAAAATCTCATTGACCCCCTCCGTGGTGGGGGTACGGGGTTGTTTGAGGGGGTTGGGAAGGGGGGGGGGGAGTCTACGTAATGAAAACAAGTTGTCGGTGGAATATGCTTGCAAAGAACGATTTGCAGTATTAAAAAGAGTAAATAATATGCTTCAAAAGCCTTCACGAATTATTTACAGTTAGCATTTAGACTTAGCTGAGATCCCGCAGCCTCGTTACTGAATTCAAATATTATCATGCATTTTGATTTTAATTTTATTTATCCATCCTGTTTGTGTCGTACAACACGTTATGGCACCTCAAAAAAATTCAGGGCTATTTCGAAATAAAATTACTACTCTTTTGAATATGGAATAATAATGAAAAGGTTAGTATTTCATAAGCTAGAAATGGTCCACATTTTTTCGTTTTCGCATTCTCACATATTTTAGACAGAAATGTATTTTAAATGGTACAATGGAATTCGTTAGTTAATTGTGTATACAGTATATGTTATCGATGGTAGTGCAAATTTTTTGGGTACCGGTATCGCAACAATACTTGCTGCCTATAAGTTATTATGCTAATTTAGTTTTATTCCTTTTACAATAATACATAACATGTACGCTTCAGTGGTAAAGTTTGACTAACTTTACTTCATATTGTTTTGGTTGTTGTTTCCCCAACTTATATCTGTTAAAAATAATGGGCCTGGGAGTCAAGTGACCTCCTCATACGACACAGGAGGTTTCCATGCTGAATTCCGGGCTAGGGGCGATATTCGTAAATAGTGTGTGTAGTACCGAGTCAGATGATCGGAATGTGCTGCTGAGTATTCAGCGGAACGTTGCTGCCATCCGGTACTTTCATTTTTGGATTTCTCATTGGTGGAACCAGAAAGTCCACTAAACGTATGGCCTCGTAAATTTTTCGAGGCATAAAAAGCACTTTTGCCTCTCAGTTGTCAGCTTTTTCGTGCCAACATATTTGGAGTTTTTTAGGGCAGGGCCCCATCATATTCGCATTACACTGCCGTTTGTCGTCTAAATTAAAAGTTAAAAAACATGTTTCAATTAATTGAGGCTTCCTTGTCTTTATTATTAACTTGGCGGATAAAACTAAGACAAACTTATTGATAAAAGTAAAGTAAACAATGATCTAGATTAGCATCCGAATACTGGTCAAAAACGTAACGAAAAATTATGTAACGATATAAAAACAGCGCGTCGGAACGTTTTGGAAGAGTTGGGGGTGGTTGGGGGCAAATCACATTAGTAATTTTGTAGGGTATATTGGGGTCTGGGTCTTCAAGCCGTCCCAGCCGCCGGAGGTCCCTTTTCGCCGAAGGCGAAAAAAATTCACTATAGCTACAAGCTGTTAGGGTTTTTCGTCATGTTTTAACGTGTGTCACTCGGAATCTGTAACGATGTTTTAGCCTACATCAACTATCTGCGATCTAAGAACTCGAACAACAAACGTGAAGTGGCCCCTTTTAATAATTAAGGGGGGGCGCTGCAACGAGTATGTTTGAGTAATATAATCACGAAGCATACGGCAACATATTGGGGGGGGTTTGTTTTACCCTCTTCTTTAAAGAAAAATAGTAACTAAAGCTGTTTAATTACGTTGCGTTATATTTGAAATTACGAAATCAATTACTTTAACACCATTAAACACGACACAACTACATACACACTACACTTTACTTTACGCACTTCACGACTACACTACTTAACGCATAATAGGATAATCTTACCACTTGCCACGTGCGCTATAATCACAGTCACTACACCCACTCCAAAGATGACCTGAACATGAACGAATGAACGATGCGACACGAGCGAACCCAAATGGCGCGGCAGACTGTGCGTCTGCCAATGAACTCGTAGGGCAATGCGGTGTCAAAGGGGGGAGGTGTGTTTGGATTAGACGGGGGTCTGAATTCACGTAACCACTCTTCACTGAAAGTGAATGACCAACAACACCATACACAGACAAATAGGTGGTGTGGTTTATAAAAATATCGGTTAGACGGTTGCTTTCCCAAAAAGTGAGAGTAGAAGTCTCGATTTTTTTAACGTCCAAATCTGCCCCCCTATGCCCCCGACGCCAGGTAAATTAGGGGGGAGCAATGCCCCCCCTTGGCCCCCCCGTGTTCACGAGTAATACGCCACTGGTATAAAACCCAAAATATATTATTTGATATCCAGCAGCCTTATGAGCTAATTTGGATAAGGAATAGTTACGGCATGGTGTGATATGATAGATGACACACAGTGGAGCAAAACATAAATGACTTTACTCTCCGGATTACCACATAAAGGGGGGGACCGGACGACATCTTCGATCAACTGGACTTCTAGGTGACAGAGCATTGGTTAAAAAACAGTTTGTAGAGACGTGATCAGCTAGGTTACCGTCCACCGACAAAAATAAGCCATGCGAAGTAACATTGCCTCGTTCTTACGCACCGTGACCTGTAGGATTTTGGTCAGAGAAATATTGATCATTATTAAGTACTCTAGTCTAGTCTATCTTTTGTGTACAGACACAACGTATTGTTTTTTAAAAATTTATAATCACGGCATTCAGTCAAAATAATAATATGCTGATTACGCAGAGAGGTGAAATTAACGGATGCATTTATTATTATTTTAGTGAATTTTACCGGCCCATAGGGCAGGAAGGCTAATGCAGGGCATGTGTGGCCTTCTGTAGCCTGACTGATTACAGAGTTACAAGTTCAGATTAACATTACAACAAAGAAAACAAGAGAACATGACATTCTAGAGTTAGTCGACGAGAAAGGCAAAAGGCGGATAAGGGTACTTGAACGCGGGTAGAGGCCTGAAGGTTGTGGACGCGAAACGAGGTCGTGAAGTCATTCCTGCCGCCTACTGAAGACGTTGCACGTAAGCCCTGCGAGGGTGTCGAGTCGAGAGCTGATACCACCGACGCCGGTTTGGTATACACGTATATTTTTGCGTGTTTAAGTGTATATTGTGCAAAGTTCAAGTTAAAATTTTTACAGGGCCGTGTAAGCTGGTACAAGCTTCAATGAAAATTGGATACAAAAAAATAAGCAGGTTGTAAAGCCTATTAAAGAAATTTTCGTTACGTTTTTTTTTTAAATTTTAAAGGGATCAAAAAGATTTAAAAAATCTTGTAAAATCACAATTAAACGACAAAATTTTTGTTAAAAGGCCATTGCTACTAAAAAAATCTTAGGTTTGTTGTTTTTGTAATGATAGCCCCTTTAACCAGAGAATTTTGTTTCATTTTTGATTGCAACGATGAGATAGAAATTAATAACCTTAAACAAATCTAGGGGGTTTTTACTGGAGTAAAATGTGGTTATGGAACTTCATTTAAATAATTCTAAATCTCCTTCTGTGAGTCGATATAATGGTCCTCCGGGCCGGATCTTTATCCAATTTTAAATTTTATCATGATTCTAAACCCCTACCATGAGGCGATACTGGGTTTAAGAAACGGTTTGTTATTATTCGTTTTCTGGCTAGTGTTTTGTCCGTCTATCATACAAGACGAGTAAAAAGCCCAGTTCGTCAAATGCGCAGTTTTTAAATTTAAAAGGAATCAATACTACAATAAAAAACTCCTCTGATCATTGCGTCAACAGAAATGTGATCTCTATAAAACCCAAGTTTATAGGATTTTCTCCCCAGCGATATCTGGAGCGGAAAAGTATCCCAGCTTAAGCGGAAATTATCCAAAAGATTCAACGTATTGCTCGATTAAAAAATACGTGGAATATTCTGCTTCGTACAACTGTTTCCCCTTTAGGATTTTAATAGACAGAATTTTACAATATTTTTTCACAAGTTTACTTAAATAACTTAACTGAAACGTCGTAAAAATCAAATTAGCGTTTCGCTCTTAATAAATAATTACAGCAAAGACCTATGGCAGTGGTTTAGTCGACAACATTTCAAGCAAGTCAAGATAATTCTTTTTCAAAGCGATTGCCATTTTATAACATAGTTTTAAAAAATATGTCAATTTTCTTTTGATCAAACTTGGTTGCACATTGCAGTTTTTGCGTTGAAAGGCGCTTTACACTGCACTCAGGAATTACAAAGAGGATAAAAAATTAATTGCAGAAATGTGTTTAAAATTTTATTTTACGTGCGCAGAGTTGTTCGTGAAAAGAAGAATATCAAATTCCAATTACTTTGATAAACCTGTATCGGAAATGTTTGTTGATAAAAATTAAATCTGGGGTTATTATAATATTTTTTTCTATGATTAAATTCAAAATAACCTGCTTGCTATGTATAATTTGGCCGTAACAAAACCTACTATTTACGCAAAATTTCCAATATAGGGCCTTTTGCTCAAAATTTATTCTTTTCTAACGAGCTATGCACTAATAAAATGTTAATTATTTTGAAATATCATTAACTTTATGTGTTCTGTATTTTATTAACTTTTTTCATAGCATACAATTAGGGGATGGAGAAGAGAATAAAACCCTGTGTTGTTTATTGTTACAATCAAATGATTTATTTCAAAGCTATGAGTTATCATAAACCCTATTATTTATTTATTTTTTTATTTATTTATTTATTTATTCCTTCACTCAAATACAGCATTGCTGCTATTCACATTGAGGTACTAAAATAATACAAATTTAAAATCATATTATTTTAAAACACAAAACGTAATTTAACACTTAATTACTTATAAGTTATCTATAAATCAATAGTTAAAACATAAGATAATGTACAATGAATTATCCATACGATGAGAATTGATCATTTATAAAGTACTGATATGTATAAAAAGAACAAAACAATTAATAAAATAAGAATTCATTTGTTTCAAAAAATTAAGCTTAACTATCCGATTAATGATTTGTGAGATGCCGAAGTGATGTTGTAAAGGCCGAAATTTATTAGAAAAAAAGTCAATTGGTGGAGATTGTGGAAAGACATTGAAAGTTTTAGGAAGACGAATGAATAGTGACCTTTTTCGTTGTTGATAGACGGGGGGTTGGGACATGAAACAGGTCTCACAGTCGAGTAGAACGAGAAGGAACGGTGTCTTCCCCCCAGTGCCGCTTCCCGTAAGGCCATCAACCTTTTTTTTCCCCCTATGCCATCATTTCTACCTGTCGATAAAGACCATGTTACAGGAAGCGTTGATGGCCTAAGGGAATTTGATTTATTCCCGTTTGGCCACACCCTGCATTTCATTATGGAAAATACAAGAAGGTTTGTTGGCCTTAGGGTAATTGATTTTTTTTCCCGTTAGGGCCCAAAAGCGTATATGCATCGTTTACGGTAAGGAGTGGGGCGTTGTTTGGGGTTGGGGTAATTGGGTTTATTCCCGTTAGGCCAACAGAGTATATGCATTGTTTACGGTAAGGAGTGGGGTGTTGTTGGCGTTGGGTAATTGATTTTTCCCCTTTGGCCAACACCCTGCATTTTATTATTGAATATGTAAACAAGGTTGTTGGTCTAAGGGGAATCGACTTATTACCCCAACGCCAACACACCCCACTCCTTACCGTAAACGATGCATATACGCTGTTGGTCTAACGGGAATAAATCGATTACCCCAACGCCAACAAACCTTCTTTGTATTTTCGATAATGAAATGCAGGGTGTTGGCCTAACGGAATAAATCAATTCCCCTTAGGCCAATCAAGTGTAACATGGTCTTTATCGGCAGGTAGTAATGATGGCATAGGGGGAAAAAAGAGGTTGATGGCCTTACGGGAAGCGGCACTGTGGGGACGGCTCCGAAGGAACTCTGAGCGGGAACAATGACACTAGAATTTCGGACCTAATGTCCATTAACAATGTGATGCAAGAAACGCCATGTCTGATCTTCGTCGACTCGAGTCTAGTGAAGACATTCTGAGAAGTTTCATTAATTCTTGCTTTGTTTAGTTCCTGCATTCAGGAACAGGATTTCGCACAATAGCAAGAAAAAATAAATCCACTCGATCAAGTTGTTTTAAATTTGATCGAGCAGCCATTGACCATATCGGAGAACAGTACTCAACTATTGGTAAAGCACAGGTAGTAAAGTATGCCCTTAAAGAATTGGGGTCATTAATTTCAGTTTATCTGTATAAAATTCCCAGCATAGACATAGCCTTAGAAGTTGTTTTCTGAATGTGTTCCTTAAACATAAGTTTTGAATCTGTTAACACTCCTAGATCGTTTGGCAGGTCACCTTCATTGAATTGAATTAAATTCACATCAGTTAATATTTACTCTTATTGTAATCAATAGTTGTCACGGAGGGGCCCAGTTGCGCCCCATATAAACTTACATGGGACACATATTAATAATGAACTAAAAAAAAGACCAAGAAACCCTTACTTATTTTTTGTAAAAAAATAACGTTTTAGGCAAATTGTGGTCTGTACTATGCTTTTAATGAAAGACAGCTTTATTTATTACATAATTATTTTTTATTGTCAAATGAAGACAAAAAATTAAATAGGACTTTGCCTTATGCATAATGTTTGTTTTTTAAAAATTGGGAGTTCAATGATTAATGATCGATTATTCATGATTGTCTAGGTTTCAAATTTTTGGCTACAAGGGTTTAATGTAACATATCTCTTTTCTCGATTTTTTTAGTCGGGAAAAAATCAGTAGGTGACGTGGTATTTTTCAACCATAAAAAAATTTAAAAAACACGATTTTGATTGACCCGGTTCTCCTCCTTCGAGTGGGCGGAAAAAGTTGGAGCCCCGGTTTTTCAAACCCCGGACGATTTAAAATTTGGGAAAATTTTTTTTTTTTTAAAAAAAATTATAAATCTTATTTAAATCGCAAAAAATTTTGGTAAGGTTTCTTGTATAAGTACGGTTGGGGTGTTGATAAAGGTTTCGTAAAAAATCACCCACTATTGCAAATTTTCATTTTAGAAGAGACTTTTTTAACAATAGTTGCAGTTCGCAGTAGTTAAGCCAGCGTAAAGGGTGAGATTACTTTAAGCACATGATGGTGGTCGTGTGCGGCTTTTGCCCCGTTGCAATCTTCCGCCGGGTTAAGCGAGCGTCGATATGGCTTCTCCAAGCAAGGGACACAGACGATGCCCAGGGCTACGTCATCTCGTAACCCCCTTTTTGTGGCTTAAAACTGAAACTTAGCTATAACGGCATACCGTTTTCGGGGAATTTTACTAGAAGGTTTGTTTTTTTTTCATTGAAACAATAATTTTTGAAAATTATTTAAGACTTCCATGTCAAAACTCAACTCACCGTACAAAGTTTCAGTTCCATTATAAAACTTCCAAAAACGAAAATAAACATTATGTTTGTAAAAAACAGAAGTAAAAAAAAAAAAAAAAACTTTTACTTTTCGAAATTTGGGGGGCCAAAACTACTAAACTTTAATATCGCAACTAAACAAATTTTTCTGAAAAGTCGTTTGTAGCACATTAATAGAAGTAACTGACTGCCGTTAAGTTTAATTAAGTAAGTTGTTTCAAACAAAAACAAATTATTCCATACAATACAAAATTTAAAAAAGGCGGGTAAATATTATGAGACCCGGAGGGAAAAAAGTACAAATTTGACCATCCCATCATAATGGTCGCTAAAGCAGAAAACGTCAACCTGAATTCCCTCCTTGTCAAAGTTTGCAAGGATAAAAAAATTTTTAAGTATCAAAATTAAGATGACTTTATGTTCGCAATATTTGCTTAAAATTTTTTCTCTACCTTGTTATTTTTATTAACAAATTGACAGGTTTCAAGTTAATTTTTTTTACTTTTGGGGTTTTTAAAATGGTCAGACAAAATTAATTTGATAGAACTGAGGGAAGTTGATTTTTTTTGAAATAACGACTGGACAACTTTTATTGGGTTTTGGAATGAGTCCTACAAAATAATGTAGTATATTTTCGCTTTCTTTTTACACATAAACAATTTCAATTATTCAATTTAATTTTTTTTTCTCGATTGGTTTAAATCAGGAAAACACTCCTGGGGTATTTGTTTTTTTTTACTACAATTCGGGAAATTTAAAAAACCCGCCCCCCGGGGATCGAACCACGGATCTCCCACATTCCAGGGGACGTTTTAAACAACTAGACCATATCATCATCTCATAACTCTTGTATAATCAACTACAATTCAGAGATTACAAGTACCCTCCTGAGGGTCTATGGTTAAGCGCCCCACTGGAATGGGGGAGATCCGGGGTTTCGTTTCCCGGTTTGGGGGCGGATTTTTTTTAATTTCCCAAATTTGTGAAAATAAAAAAATAAAAAATTTTAATCAGTACTTTATTTTGATTCAGTATTTCAAATATGATTCATTTTTGTTAAAAAAAATTTGGAATAATGTCCACAAATTTCACCAAAATGTTTAAAAGAAATTTTTTGGATAACTTTTTTTTATTCTTGAAAGTAATGGGAAAAGTTTAAAAGTCTCGTCGCTTTGTTGAGCGAATGGTGTGCAACACGACCTCAGTAGAATTCCCTAATTACATACCAAAAAGTTTTAAAGGGCTTGACCGATTTTTTCCCCGCAATTTTTAAAATAGGAGAGTGGATAAAATCCACGCCATTAAAAGACCTTGACATCATTTTTTTGGGAAAAAATATTTTAAATCTTTGATAAAAAAATACACTGTTTTCCCGACAGATTTTGATACTTCTAGGTGGGAGTGCACAGTGGACTTTTCATTGCCCTTTTTTAAAGTTACTTTTTTAAAAGTAAACTATCTACCTACTTAGGTTTACCCGATTTAGCGAAAAAATTGTAAAAATAGGAGGAATGTTTACTTATGATTCTGCAAAATTTCATAACGATCGGACATTTTATTTTTATTTTTTTATTTTATGTTTTTTTTTTATAAACAAAGACGGATTTTATTCAAAAAATATACAGCAACCCGCATAGGGGTATGTACATGTGTGCAAATTTCAGGTCGATCAAAGAAACGGTGCGACCCTTTCCGAAGCAGTAAAAAAAAAAAAAAAAAAAACAGAATTGAGCCCTAAGGTCAAGTGGAGACGCTATGTTCGCTCGCTCAATTAAGTATACCCGGCACCTTCACCAAGCTTGATCACGAATAAAATTGTTGAAAAATTTTTAATCGCGGCAAAATCATCGCCCAAGGCCAGAAACTCTCGAGTAATTACGATAGATTTTTATTTTTTTTTTAAGGCATCTTAGATGAAGTTCATATCAGTGGACAGGTGTGCTAAGTTTGGGCAAGATAAACAAGTAGATATAAGGAAGAAAATTGGGGTTTAAAAGCCTTAAATTAAAAGTGGAAAGGTTGACGGATGGCTGGAAAAAGAAAAATGGAGAAAAAATAGAATCCCAAAACAAGCATAGATTTAAAAAATGAGAGAGAAGATTGGGAGACCTGGATAAAGGCAAGACTATAGTACAGGCGGGTAGGAGGGAAGGAGAGAAGGTGTCAGTGGTTGAAAACTGAAGAGAAAAAAGATAGTGGGAGGACAGGAAAAAGTGGAGAGACTGTTGTTTCGACAAGAGAAAGGAAGAAGATGAGTGCCCAAAATTGGCAGGTGGAGCTGATTCGGGGATGCCCAAGATATTGGGGGAAACACCACCCCCCCCCACCTAATAAAAAGATGGGGTAACAAAGTTAGTGATATGATAGTTCATAAAAAATAATTTTATATTTAAATTTTGTTAAAAAGAATTTTTAAAATAAAAATTCTAGTATAACTAATCCAAATAAATTTTGCCTCTGATGTTCTGGTTAGTGAATAAAATAAAGGGAAATTTTATCAATGAAAATAATTATTTAATAATATCCTATTTAAAACCCTGGATTTAACATGTAGGTCACATAACAATTAATGTCATACACGCTCGATTCATGTTTGAAGTAGCTCGTGTAAATACGAGTTGAAACTTGCCTACTGTGCCGTCCGCTGTTGACACATACGCGTTCTATCGCCAGTGGGGAATTGCTCATAGAAAAAGTTTGTATGATAAAATCGCAAATGTAGAAAAACTGTTGTTTTAAATTGATTGATGTTTGGCATTACGTCTCATATTTATGCGCATGCAACTAATGCTCCTTCCAGCTTGTGCCTCTCTAAGCGGTTCGGACGCGCTTCCAACTTTAAAGCTCTTCACACTTCTCTACCACAGAAGCGCATTTGAAGAACCGCACATGTGAAGACCTTGATTTGTGAGTGTGAGTGTGAGTGTGAGTGTGAGTGTGAGTGTGAGTGCGAGTGCGAGTGTGAGTGTGAGTGTGAGTGTGAGTGTGAGTGTGAGTGTGAGTGTGAGTGTGAGTGCGAGTGCGGAGTGCGAGTGCGAGTGCAAAGTGCGAGTGCGAGTGCGAGTGCGAGTGCGAGGGCGAGTGCGAGTGTGAGTGTGAGTGTGGTGTGAGTGGGTGTGAGTGTGAGTGTGAGTGTAAAGTTTGAGTGCGAGTTTAAAGGGTTAGTGTCGTTCAATACTTCCAAGAAATTTAAGAGTAAGAAGACTAACTTTCTAATTGGATGAGCGTAGCGAGCGTAGGAGCGAAAACGAAAGATTCCATTTCACTACACTGGGAGTGCGATTCTGTAAAATAGTCGCTATGATTTGCGATTAGCGATCACGGTTGATATGAAAAAATCAATCGTTATAAATTAAACGGTATCGAAATGTTCTTAAGGTAGTCGCTACGGCCGCCATTTATCGTATCTTTATAGCATAGCATAGCGATCCTTTTTCATTCTCGTTATCAAAAGAGATTTGCTACCGTAACGATATCGTTTATATTTTTACAGAATCAGTCGACACGCAAAATTGTCGCTAAAGTGCCGGATAACGTCGTTATCTTCAATAACGATCTTACCGAATCAGACCGCTGGAAAAAACATCCGGGAAAGTTTTTTTCTTTCTTTTTTTTTTTTCTTTTTCTTTTCTTTTGTATTTTTGTCTGTTTGTCCCACGATTCCCGGGTAAACCGATACTCCAATTGCGTTGAAATTTTACGGAGGCCTTCGAAATCTCTGAACTTAGAACTGACACGTTTTTGAGCGCAATCGAAAAAATTTTTTCTCATTAAAATTGGAATTTTACGATTTTTTCGATTTTTTGAAAAACTTTCTACTTATAAAACCTACATGCTTTATCCGATTGTTATGATTATTGCTCAGAACCTTTTTTTATGAATTAATATATTCCTGTGAAAGTTGAGCGCAATTAAAAAAATAAAGTTTTATGAAAATCGCAATTTTAGGTTTTTTTATTTTTTAAATCAATTCTTTGACTTATAACATTTTACATGCTTTATCCGATTATAATGATTTTTTCACAGAACCTTAATTTCATGAATTAATAGATAAGTGTTAAATTTGAGCGCAATCGAGAAATTATTTTTATAAAAATCGCAATTTTACGATTTTTTCTTTTTTTAACAATTACAATTAATTAAAAAAAAAAAGTTGATTTTTTTTTAAATTTTAATTTAATTAAAAAAAATCAACTTAGTAATGATTTTTTCACAGAACAAACAGAAAATCTGCATATGATATGGCAGCTCAATGCACCAATTACGCTCATCCAACAACGCGGCGGGACTTAAGCGTTTTCCTAGTATTCTTTTGGGGAAACTTCCTTTATATCCATGCAGTTTTCATTCTGGTTGATATGAAATTTTGCGTCTTTGTCAAGCATATTGTCACTTCTTATATGGGTAAATTATTACCAAACCCAATTTTGCGGTTTTGTCACAAATAAATTCCCAAATTTACTAACCTCGTTGATTTTTATCAAAATCAAAATCCTTAAATAAAAGTAATTTATCTATAATATTTTGTAATTTTAACAAAATGTGCCTCCATAGATGACTTTATAAACATTATCATAACAGCTTTTCAAAGTTTGGAAATATATCTGATAATAACTGGCTTCAGGAGGTGATCCTGAAAGCTAACTGGTATTGCAGACTCTTAGGAACAACCTGAGAAAGGGATCTCAATTCCGAGAGGTAACTTGTTGCCAAGCAAATGTTTTTATCCTTATTTCTCATGTTACAAACAAAGTCCTCAATATATCAAGGGCGCCGTTACCAAGACGACGACTGCGTCTTATCTGGTGCCTCATCTAACCTTTCAGTAGAACTTGTTGTTATTGAAGCCATGTCCCCCTTTCTACTGTTACGCAACTTTTTGGGTGTAGCCCGTGCAGAAATTCTCTCCCATTTGAACAGAAAGCCGATATTTTTTCGAATATTGCTACTCACGTGGGGTTTATAATGTACAAATTTTTTTTAAGTTTAAAACAAAATACGAAAACATCAATTGAGATGTTTTTCAAAATACCACAATTCTGCAGTTTCGACTCGCACAACCACTCCTATTAATGAAGGTCAAGTTAAATTTATTCCAATATTCTCTGTGGATTTGAGAAAATCAAGTCAATAAAACTGCTTCGCATCGTTTTGTTCCGTGAAATGTAAGCTGAAAAGCAGCGGAGAGTAACACAGGGAAATCTAGTAAATGGCTCCGGGAT
The DNA here is from genome assembly GCA_024449915.1 of Sweltsa coloradensis. Taxonomy (NCBI): domain Eukaryota; kingdom Metazoa; phylum Arthropoda; class Insecta; order Plecoptera; family Chloroperlidae; genus Sweltsa; species Sweltsa coloradensis. The sequence goes on along the minus strand of JAMZAV010010966.1, from coordinate 1,093 downwards.
CTGAGAGCTGAGCGCATGTAAATGCCGACCGTCTGTAGAGTAGTCGAGAGTATTGACAGTGAACGCGTGACCGGCATAATTTAATTGAGAGACTGTAAAGGTGGATACTTTTTTTTTTTTTTAATTTTATGTAGCAACTTCTAATCTGAATTATTTTACAAATGATGAATACTCTAAATTTCGTTGATTGATTAGATTGTTTGGGATATTGCATAAAGTCTCATATTAATGCACTTTGGCTATTCGAGACTAGTGGTGATAGATGAGGATGAAGTATGAACAGAAGGGAGAGGGGGAAACCCGGTGCCGACACGTAGCTTCTCCTTTCGAAAAGTACCAAGGAGACCAACGGCTTGACGTCCCATCCGAAAGGACGGTGTAACCTTGACAAACATATAGGTTCCTCCACTAACCGGACTGCCGAACAGACGTCGAGGAGGAACGAAGCCGTTACATTAGCACTCGAACCCTCCCTCTGCTCTAACCAGCGGTATTATATAGTCCATTTTATGATCAACTGAGAGTAGCTGTTTTTGGCGTTGCTTCCAAATGCAGAACAGTTTGGCTAGCCCCAACTTTCTTTGTGTCGTCTTAATTGGGGGTTTCAGCTAGTTCGAGTCCTTGTGTTATTGTTGTCTGTTCGCCGATCCCTTCCTTCAATGGCCATGTTGTAAAATACCTTTCGATCATAAAGTTATTGAGGTCTGACAACGATTTTACCCTTCCCCAAATCAGAGCCACATCCACAACTAATAAATATTTAAATTAAAATTAAAAAGAATTCAAATTTATATTCATATCATACCAATCTAAAACAAGTGAAACATTTTCGTATATTTGACCAACCACGGCGTTCGAATCCGCGTAAAACACTTTTTTTTCGTCATTGACTCAATAATGACATATTTATTATTTTAACGAGTTTAACATAAAAGACGGTTCAAAACAGATCTAACATCTTTTAGTTAATATAAAAACTTTTCAACGGAACATTGGTTTTAATTTGCATTAATGGTGTGTGGGGAGGGGGGGGTATTTGGGAAAAGTTTTGGGATCTAAAAAAAATGATAGATTGCAAAAATGTTTGTCACCA